>JAOEHV020489812.1:7369-18517 GCA_025447995.2 Isaurus tuberculatus
TTGATTGATTGATTGATTGACAGATTAACATTCATTCATCAGTGATATGGTTACTTAGTGATAGGCCTAGCACTTTATCAATGCTTCCAGCATAGGTAAATGTCAAAGAAAATTGGACCCTCTATATTTCGGGAGATGGTTTGTTTGGACGTAGTTTGATTTTTACTAATACAGGTTCAATTGGAACATTGTTCTCTCTCACTAAAGAGTTACTACTCCTTTTGAATAATTGTTTTCCAGGTTTATTACTATCAAACTTAACATAGAGCATAGATATTTATCAGAATTACTTACCATTAAATACTAGGAAAGATTTAAAGAAAAATGTATAAATATGTATAAACATACCTGTCAACTCTCGCGCATCCTGCATGAGACTCACGCATTTTACCTCAGTGTCACGCACTCACGCATTATCTCTCTTAACTCACGCATTGGGTTTTTAGCTCAAGAAGTAGCCCCAAATGGCATTAAAAATCACCTTTAGAAACCTAAAATCCAAATTTTTTAGAGGGGTTCGCAATCCTATCCCCCCCCCCCCTGCCCCACCAGGGCTTTGCCCTGGACCCAACCGGGAGCTACGTCCCCTGGACCCCAGCTTCTCACACCTTGTAACTCTCAGGGTTGACAGCTATGAGTAAACAAAAATAACATAACATTCATTGACCAGCTCGCTCATTTCAGTACCTGAAGGCTTCCTCTGGAGCAATAGTTCATTACAATACAGACATGAGGATAATCTGTGCATGCTCCGACAAACGGGTTCAGGTTCTTGTGCCTTATGTCTCTCATCTAAAAAAAACAATTAAAGGAGGCACCTGTGTTAATTTAATTTGTTTAATTGTAATATTTTCTTATTAGTTCTCTGGCCATGGTGTAGAAGTAGTGCTAACTTACTTCGAAAAAGAAATAATATAGACTTTATTCAAAACTGGCACTCATTTGCACGAAAACGAGGCCAGGGGCCAAACGCTAAATTTTTGCAACAAATAGGATAGAGCGTGGGTACGTTTTCCGAAAAGTTTGCGTTTTTGTCGGCAGAGAAAAAAATGCAAAAAAAAAAAAATTACAGATAAAAACTGAGATATAAGTACTTACGTGAAAATCAAAGGTTTCGAGTGCTCCGCTAGAGATTATATATACAATGATGATCAATTCTGAACACCGCGCGTCGTCAGAGAAACATTTTCTTTCACCTCTGAAGGGAATGATAAAAAGGAGTTGAAACGCAACTTTTCGTTGTACCTAATCGCCGATGTATTTGAATGTTTTTTTTAAAAAAACCGTGCGTTCTATGAGACATAAAGACTTGTTATTCTCAAAATACGAATGATCACCGTACTTTATCTCCAAGATTCCTGACCATTTTTTTAATTAGCTTTTTTGGACTCGTAGAAAATTTTTGGATTTAAAAGACAAACGTAATCCCTTTTTATACGTAATTCTCGCATGCATAGTATTGTTTAAGAAACACTAGTCAAAAGGTTTTAGAGTTCTAAAACCTACTTACTCTTTTGAGAGCAATGAGATCATCCCTGGTAAGGGAAATACGACGAGCAGGAAACTTTGACACGACAACCTGATCGCCCTGAAAAAGTTCAAAAATATATGTAATATTAAAGTGAACATTTTTAAAAAAAAGCGAATTGAATTCCTCAACACTTAAAGAGTGGTAAAGTGTGACGTCACAAAAGTGAAAATTTGTGAAATTATGGGATTTGTTGAGATCATGCGAGAGATCAAGTCTAAAAATGTATTCTTGCCAAAAATCAGCATGTTAGTGCAAATTGTCGGTGAGATATTACCAAGGTTATGCCCTAATGACTTCAAACAAATCCTTCTAAAAATGGTTTGGTTCTTAACGTTTGGAACCAAGTCAATTTAAAAAGGATTTGTATAGGGTCATCAGAGCATAGCCGTGGTAATATCTCATCACTGATTGGTGGCAAAATGTTAAATTTTGGCATGGAGGCATTTTTTATCTTGTTCTTTCTGAATGTTATGACCAAAGCAGTGACTTCACAAATCAAGTTTTTGTGACGTCATCACTTTAGTACTCTATACCTATACCATGACATTTTTCGGTATGTGAACATTAGGACTTCAGCTGAAATTCACTTTTCGGTTTTGTTTCCTTAAAATCTAACTTTTTCGGAGTTTGGTAAATTTCATAGAATTTAAAGGTAATGCAATTGATTTAAGGAAAAATCAATAAACTTCCCTCGACGAAAACCAGCTGAGCTATCGCAATAGTCTCGCATGTTCGATTAAGAAGTTACCTTGAAAGTCATTTCAAGGATTCTGATCCCTAATAGTTAAACACGAGACGCGTGAACAGCAAAAAACATCAAAAAATACCTCGGATTTGTACTGAGCAACTGCTGTCCATTTGCTTTTACTCCGTTCCAATGTTACCTCTGGTTCATTCTGAAGACAAAAAAGAATATCTGATCAGACAAAATTGTTCAATATCTTTTCAAACGTTAAACAACGCTGTCGTGCTGGCAGACTTAAGCCTGGTATAGTTGTAATGGGTCGTTTCAGGTCTCCTGGGTCCTTTCAGATATGCTCAGACGACCATCGACGACCGGAACTACTAATTGAAAATATAACCGAGACGACCGCAAACGTCTGAAGTGACCCAAACGACCCGGGTGGCCTCAATAGAATCTATTTCTATCCGGCCGACCCAAAGCAACGCAGAGACGACCCAAATTAGCCTGCGAGCGGGCCCTTCTTCAGCAGAGGGAGGACAAGCTTTACAATTGCGTTCCGAAACGACCCGTTACGACCAAATGGAAATACTGGGCTGTTTTAGTCACATGCATCAGTCTTTCAATTTTTTTTTCCCGAAAGACTTAAAACTACACGAAACGACCCTTAACGACTATAAAGAAATCAGGCTTTAAAGTCGCTTTTCTACTAAACCAGCACGTCTGCTAAATGGATCCGAAATTCAACACTTCCCTAATTTAAAAAACAACTCACCTTTGATTTGTCCTGATGTTCAAACGTGAGTGAATCCTCCCGCAAGTGAAAAGTAAGGTCACTGAATCTAATTTTCCACAACTGACTCTTCAGTTCCTTCTTTAGTTTGTATTGTCTGTTTTGAAAAACACTCTTTTTATTCTATTATCTTTAAAAAAGTATTTTTTTATGTTACTTAACTAAAGCAGTATCATGCTTACTTCACCTGTCAAGATATCGAAGATAATTTTACTTTTTTTTTCATTTGTTCCGGAGTCAGTGGCCTATCAACTGGTAAAGGCCTTACACACAATCCTTCTGAAGCATCGCAAGGCCGGGATCTTTTGACGCCACGAGCACGACGAACCTCTACGGTTGTTTATGAAAATTAACTCCGGAAGAAAAACCTGAAGCCTCAACGGGATTTGAAGGTCAGTTTATCGGGTTCGTCAAAGCATATAAATTTGCAAAAAGATTTATTGACATTCCATAACTACCACTTACATGCTATTACTATTCATTATGCGCCTAACATAGAGATAGCTGAATGGTCTCTTAGGTTAAAAACACGATGAACGATGATCTTCGCCAAGATTTGCACAATGGCAACTTTAAAATCCCCATATCGAAGAACTGGCGGTCTCTGTGATTTGGCCAAAACAGAAGTTACAAGTTTTGATTCTTCTGAGTTTCTGATTTTCTTTCAAACTTCTGTCAATTTTTCAAGAATAAAAGCAGCGATATTTCAAAACTAAACTGTTACAGGAGCCCAACTGTTATCATTTGAATTTGAATCTACTTTTCAGGACAAACAAAATGAATGGTAAATTTTAAAATACAAAATTTTGTAAACAAAAATAACATGTTTTCGTCATACAGAGATAGTGTAATAAAATAAAGAACTGGTTGTTTCATATAACATTACATGGAACAGCTGTCCATCTTGGATTCCTCAAAAGTTATTGCGCCTTGCACGTTAGGTGAATAACTAGCTGTTAATTAATTTGTTGTGTTGTAAATCATTTGAAAAAAATTTAACGGAATAAATATATCACAAAGCAAAATCTTCAAAAGCAAGCTACCACGATAACCAAAATACTGACTAAAACAGTTTATAATGTTATTTTTTGCCGATAAAGTTGAGGACGCAATGTGCAATTTGGTGGCAAAAGCACAAAATCAAATAAATCCTTGGGTTACCTCGGATATGTTGTACGATTGGCTAACCCCCATACGAAACATTGACTGACATGTCTGACCTGAAACTGCTTCTGATTGGTTTACGATTTTTCTTTTGTTTATGCGTTGTTTAACTTGAACCCACTGCGATACCTCCTACCCTCGGTAAAAATACGAAAGCAATTTGAAATCTGCGCGGAAATCACAAATGTTGGTCGAAAGATTATTATGATTGACACACGTGTATTTAATGGACCTTACCAAAAGATCGGTGGCTGTGTACTTACCTAATGAATAGTACCAAGAGAAGAAGAAATAAGGCGACACAAACAACGCTAATGACTGAAATTGCAATCTCCGTGAAGTTCTCTTTCAAATCTTATAAATAAGAAAGAAAGTCATGTTTAGTCATTTAATCCCACTTTAGTTCCACTAGTTCCTTATATATTATGTAGATATCACTCTCAGAAACACACTGTGATGAACACAGATGAAGAAATTGTATCTAAATACCGTTCTAGTCCCAGTTTTCTAGCGAAGTAATTAGTATGACAAGTTAGTCTTATAAAGCTGTTGCAAATTAGGGAGCATGCGCGTAACCCCTTTAACTGAATTTAACCCATTACATGATATGCCATTCAGGAACTCTTTGAAAAAGTTTTTTGTTAATAAAGCTATTCTTTGATAAAGCTATTTGGTTAATTTTTGTTATAAATATTCATGACTGCAATGGTTGATTTGCTACAACATGCTTATACGAAGTCAAATACAGCAGTTGATGTAAAGATCGCTCACGTTGTAATCATAAAAGGACACAAGTTTCAGTGGCTTTTTCAGTTTGAACAATTAATTCACAATAACACCGAATCCGAGAGAATCCCCAGTTTTGTTCTCTGAAGGTTTGAAGATCGTTGAATAAATTTATAAGCTTAAATATGAAATAAATAAGCTCGTGGTTTCAATAAGAGAATAAGATGTGATCTTTATTGTAAATAATAACCTAATGAAGACGAATTTTCCACTGGAGTTTACTATTAACAGCAACTGAAATTCAAACACTCTCCAAGAAGTCACAAAAATGTGAGAGAACGTGACCGCATGGCTGCAAAGGTTTTATTTGCAAGGCGCGCAAAGGATTTCGGAATCGAAAAATACTGCAATGTGGGATAGCAGAACAGAGAAATCAATTTTTTTTTGGACACTTGCAAAGGATTCTGGAAGAGTCTAGTTGATTCAAGTCTCGATTTTGACTCCCTCGATTCAATTAGTTATCTGCCTTCCTTCGCTCGCTCAGGCTCGCTTCGCTGCGGCAGCAATTGTGTCACCTGATGATGCGGATTCAAATCCCCGGCTCGGATTACTGCACGATTTGGTTTTGTCTTCGGTGATCCCCGGACAATCTCATCACGCTTTTTCAAACAACCAACTGGTTTGCTTCCTTAGAGTCGGGATTCTTAATTGGGGTTAGGGGATAGGTTTTTAACCCTATCTATCCTGGGCTTTTTTGAGCACTTTCAACCTCCGGGGGGGCTCAATCAAGCTACGAGGAGGATACTTGGCAGATTTGTTAACCATGGGATGGTCTACTGTTTAATGATGTTTTTGTAAGTTAATTAGTTATGACGTCATCATGACTTATCATTTGCGTGTTTTTTTGCCTTTTTCATTAAAAGTTTATATAACGCAAAATTTTCATTGCAAAAAGGGTTTCTTTATCACAATAATGCTTTTAATCTACAAAATACGTTCCAGCACACGTATATTGTCAATAATTAGCACAAATGCAGCTTTATGACGTCATTGATCACTCTTTCTTTTTTACTTTATTTATGCTACCCTGGGTTTACATACCACAAAGAGATTCTGACCAATTATTGGTGTAAATTTTCAGGAGGTAAGCTATTGAGTAGATGTCTTACTTTGACATAATGCTTTCATAAAATAGTTAATAAGTATAACAATATCACGTAAACAAAATGACGTCACACGATATGAAAATGCTGTTCGTTTTATGCATATTTCCTAAAATGCATTGCGCTTCAAAACGTATATAAATTAAACGCTTACATTCGTAAACTACCCTGCACCCATCCATTTTGTCGATATCAGTTACAAATCATTTCAGAGGTTGTTTCATAAAATTAGAAAAAATTGGAAAAAAGTTTCCCTCCAAAACGTGGTTACCATAGCAACAAGCTACCCAGATTGTCAAGTATACTTACTATAAAATGTTGCCAATAAAAGTTTAGGAAAAGTCACGAAATATCAGCTTCTAACTCCAAATGGTGTTCAAGATATGCATAAAAATGTCCTTGATTCAGTCCCCCCCCCCTCCCGGGCTGGATAGGGTTAATAGATCGAGCCTGCATTGTAGGCTATCGGGTCTATCAGTAATTGTTTCTGCTATCAAAATCTTTATTATTTTGTTTATTTGATCTATTTGTGGGCAAGGTCTTCTAAGTCGAGGGAATTTAATAAGTTTCTGTTTCAAACTCTAGACTTACAGTTAGATAAATTTTCCTCAAAATGCTACTTTGACCGAATTTTTAGTTCCAAAACATTTCACAGTTTTTATAACAGCGACGTACAGCAAAATCTATCTATATACCTGGTGGTTGGGGTAAATCGTCGCATTTACCACTCCATCCACACGGAGGTGTATCTTTTGGTGGTCTGTTTTCTTTGTTCGGCCAGGTGATTGGTGATCTCTTGTCCAGAACCAATCTACTTTGAGTTCTTGGTTTAGATTCATCGCTGTTTAAGACGAAGGTTCCAACGCGTGTAAGCACTTTGCTGTAGTTTGTTGTGTACTTGATTTGGTTAAGTAAAAAATTGTTCTGTACGTAGCGTAACGCAGCTGCTTTTCTATCTATAATCATACTGGTACCACGAATACCTGTAATTTAAAAAAAATCAGTTTTTGTAGATTTAGAGTCGATCTTAAGTTGATCTAAATCAGAAAGCAGTGATTTGTTTTGATTCTCCAGTTTTCCTTTCGAACAAAATATGGACACCCGTATCATTACAATTCAAAAGATCATAACGTGAAATAGCCTGCATGTCAGGGACCTTTTTGAATGCTTTCGATCTTGGGTCCCGTTAAATCTGAGCCATTCGTATTCCGTTTGTTTTGAATCCTACTTTTTAAGTGTCGGCGTTCGGAAACTTGTTTTTCCCAAATTTTACAAGGTACATATCTTAGATGGTCAAATGAGTTGCAGTATTGTTACTTCTATCTTTCTCACTCTGCCTTACTCCTTCCTAAATTTTACTGAGCTGTTCCATCAAATTCTATTCCAAGTCCTTGCATTCTTTTTCATATCTTCTTGCATCTCTGAATCTTATCTTGCCATATGCTCTCCTTTCTATTACACGCTATTCTATCAAAAAGTATTTGCTTGCAAGATAAAAATGATTTGCATTGACCGTGTTCTAACGTTTATTTTCATAAATTGTACTTACTGTTGAATATTCTTATCGACTTGATATTCTCCACAATACTTTCACCAGTTAAGGGTTCACCTTTAGCTAGCGTTAGGTTGAGTCCATAGGCGTATAGGATAACAGCATCGTAGAGACTGGCTGCCTGAATTGGAGGAGGCTGTATGTGACAAAGGGGAAATTACAGTGAGTTAATGTATCGATGTGACCCGAAATAAATTTAAAAGCTCTTTAATCCTAGTAACCTGATGAATACAGTTTTATATAAACCAAGAGTATATATAACAAACTTTAAAGTTACCATTCATTTTGATTGTCTTGAATGGTAGAAATGATTGGCTGTAAAGTGACGAAACCCTAAAAAGTTTTCGTTCGATTGGTTTGTCTTGATAAGTAGAAAAGACTGAAGTTCATTCCATACTTTTGAACAAGTTCAAGAAATCGTATGTAGTGAACACTCAGGAGTGAAAAGTGTTCATTCTATCCTTGAACAACCAATAAATGACTATAAGGTAACCATTCATTTTGATTGTCTTGAGATCAAGTTCTTTATAATTAATTATTCAAAAGATCCTTATATCCCTTCTACCTTTTAAAATAGTTGGCCAAAAATGCAAATACACCTATTGTTATACATCATCAAGGATAAATGCAATACTTTTGACATTATTATTAGGAAACTAAAACATCTGTGTGACGTTTAGACAAATTTCAAGAACTGCAATGTTTAAAAACTAACTTTTTCAAATTAAAAGGCCTCCATACACACGACAACAAAACAAACCTTTGTGAAAACGGATAATTAATTATTTGTTGTCTCTTTAATGACAGTAACTGAAATTCTACGGCAAACTGCGATGTAGTAACCTTATATTAAACGAGTGATTAACAAAATAATTACACAAATTAATTTTGCCAGACACGTGGCCTTTTCTTTAAACAACCGTGTCCTTTCCTACAAATTGATGTTATTAATGCTTACCGTCCGTCTATAGCCCACGTACTGTTTGCTCTCAAAAGGAGGCTCTTCGATTCGAGTTTTCAATTCAGATGCAAACTTATCATATTCTTTTCCAACTGGTGTTTGAACCGCGATCATAAAAACGTTGTCAAGATTTTGTAGCAAACGCAGACTAGAAGGACTGTTGGTGAGATTTCCATCGGTATGGAGAATAAAGTCCCATAATAGCCTATGGCCTCTTCTGAAATCACCATAGGAAATGAGGTTTTCGACCTTTCTCTGGCAAACAATATATATTGTGTCGGTGAAAGGTAAATTAAAACTTCGAAGCCAATAAATGATGGGACGGGAAACGTCAAATGCTGTTAAGAAGATCAAAACTGCAAAAAAAAAAAAAAAATGAATACATTTTTTCAGGAAAGGCGTGAAAACTTCGCTTTAAAATCAATAGCGAATAACCGACATTGTAACAACTAAGAATTATTCTAGTACCAGTACCAAAAACTAGTATTACTATATATAGCCATCAATATCACTAACAAAGTAATTAATACGAAAATGTATATAACTAATGCCATGCAGAGCCACTTACGTGTTTAACAAGTAAATAAATGTCATTGACAATGCATGTGAATTTTTAATACAACTCACCATCTTTGGTTCACGACAGTGCATAGTCGAATAAATTCTATATCCGAGAGTCTAAGACAACGCTTCTCTGAACAGTGATTCGCTTCGTCAAGAAATGTGCAAAATCAAACCTAATTTGAAAAATGCTTAAAAATGGTGAATACTGATCCTGGCGGGGCTGGTTAACTTATGGTTACAAGTTACCAATACCAGAACCAATACTAATACGAAACACTAATTTAATCTCAACGATGAATAACAAGTTACCAATATCGTGCAGAACCAATAACAATATGGGCCAGTTGCGGTTCCGATACCATTACTACCAACATCAACAAAATCAAATGTATTTCTTATTTTTATCTAAATCTTTTAACTACCTTTTGGTCATTGGAGCCGGCACTTATTTCGTTTTTTTTTTTAATCCATCGCACTTTATTTCTCAGAATCGGGCTTCGAACGCGAAACCCTAATTTTAACTTCATAATATTAATTGTGAGTAAGGTTTACTTAATCTATACTTACTTTTTGACTGATTTCTAATGTTTTTAAATTTGTCTTTGACAAATGCTTCCGTGAAATTAAAGTATGTATCCGCTGGCGCTTTCGTTGTACTACGTATTTCATAATTAATGTCCCGATCTTCTTCCAACGTCTTGACAAGCTGGTCTTTAAGATCTAAGAACTCCTTGACGTCCTGGTAGATGATTTGTACCTTGGTCCAGTTATAACGTTTTAGAAGACTCACGATACTGGGTACTAGATACTCATCCCCTACACCAACCGTGCGAAAATATGTTCTTGGGAGGGCATCTCCTTCGAATGATGAGGATAGACAACCCTTTCAAGAAGACAAATAAAAAAGAAAGATTACTCAGTCTAAGCACATATGGAGTTTAGCGCTTAGGGTCGAGTATACATGAAATGTCACATAATCGGCACGTCTTTTACCTGTCTCAAGTCTAACTTAACTGTACTTTAACCAAGGCGGTTCTCTAACAAAATGTTAACGCTAGCAACTTCAGCATCCTGCTCAAATCACTGCAATGATTAAACATTTCAGTTTCATTTTCGGCCCTTTTTTTTAAAAAATGTTATAGTAATATTGCTATATGTAAACAGGGGCGTAGTGAGGTTTTTGAATAGTTGTTTAGGCCTGTTTTTAACTTGAGGGGCTTGCACCCCCGGGAAATTTTTTTCATTGATTTAAACCTCACTTTAAATTAAATTTCACGCATACCTCAGACTCGAAAAGTGTTCGTGAAGTCTGTTTATTTGCCATGAATGAATGTGAACTCCTCCTTACCACGAACACTTTGAGAAAGAAAAAACACTATTCCTACAAGGGTGTTTATAATGCTAAGATACGTTGATAAGATGCTTTTATTTTTTTTATAACCAGGAAATTCTTCTCTCACAACGGCACAATAATATATAGGAATGGTAAGCTCAATATTTGTTAGTCCGGGCCTACGGGCCTACGGGCCTATAGGCTCGCCACGCCCCCGGAAAATGAAATTACATTTGTGATAAGGAAGGTCATAAGAAAACCACCATTAAATTAACCTTAAATTATAATATAATACGAATTTTGATAACAGGTAGGAAAGTAGATTAATCAAAGATATTCAAGGCAAAAGCCATGAGTACTTATTTGATAATTTATATAAAAAAGATATTGGCACACACAAACGGAAAGAAAAGGGAAGGGAAATCATAAGCCAATAGAAGTCTTTAATCTTTTACTAAATGACGTTGACGGATATAAGGGAAGACTGGATAAACAAGGCAAAGAATTGTAAACTTTGGGTGCTTGATATCTCAGGAACATTTGTTCTAATCTTTGGAGCACGAAACGAATTCTAGCTTCTTGATTTTTTAAAAATAATGTGTTTTACCTACTCACTGACGTATACGGACTTCAGTTGTTTTATATATATTTTTTTGTTTTTGTTTTTGTTTTTGTTTTT
>JAOEHV020489920.1:0-22568 GCA_025447995.2 Isaurus tuberculatus
CCCCCCAAATAAAAAACTCTTCGCACCCCTCCCCCCCAAAAAAACTCACACACTGTTTTTTTCTTTTACGGGCCATGTCTTGAGTTCTGACATAAGGTAGTCGAGCAAAGTAAAGGTAATATGACTGCTAAGGTCTACAATTGGTGGAAACAGATACCGGATTTTTTGCAAACATTTTTTAAAACGTATTTCTTTTAAAGTTAAAGCTAAGTTTAATAACAAAGTTTTGTTAAATTGAAAAAAAAGGTTTAAATATCTTGAATTAAGAATAGTTTGTTTTTAAACATTTTGCGGGATACGTAAGATTAACCGCCAAACGTGAAAAATGGCGAGAAAATCGTTGTCACGTGGTCACCCTTGCCGTTCACGTTTCAAGTAAACGTGGTGTTAAATCTCTCCATTTACTAAAAACCACGGCACGATTCAATGTCAAAAAAATCCAGTAACAAAAGAGAAACAAAACTATGATTTTGTTTTGAAAGTAACCCGATCACACTATGCTCAGTTAAATTAATTTAATTTATCTCTTTTGGTTTCAGAGACAAAAAACAGTGAAACTTTTCCCCTCTTTCGTCTACAAATTCGATATACGAGGAAGATACCGAGTTTTAAGGTAAGTTTTTTGAACCATGAAAAAGTTTGTACATTACCCGTTTTATGTTGAGTTCTCTGAGGACAACCTCGTACCCAGGGTCATTTCCTCGGGCGGAAAAAAGCTGCCCTAGCATAAGCATGTGACCAATCACGTGTCAAAAGTAGCATTCCTCTCACGTTCTATCCCAGGCAGCTTTGCAAATCGAGGCGTATAATAAAAAGTTTGACAAATACAATTAAAAGATATAAAATTAAAATTAACAGTCATCAGTACGGTAATATTAATTTAACCTTATTCTAATTCAATTCGAATCGACATTTTGAATTTAATCTTCTCAAAAAAAAAAAAAGTCAGATGGCATTTTCTGCTGATGATTTTGGATGTAGAGGAAAACAGAGATCCCTAGAAACAGATAGAGATTGAAAAAGCTAAGCCTATTGAAAAACCAAGCTTTTTTACCCCGATCCGTGGTGGAACATTGAATGATAACCGCTGCGCGAGCCTGATTTTTTTTTGCTCAGCGTGGTCGAAATGTCAGGGAAAGGAGAAACTAAGAAAATTATTAAGAAAAAAAAAACAAACAGCATTGCTTTACTCTTCATATATTTGTTGTTTAAATTCTATCAATAACCAGTATTATGGCGGCGTGGTTGGCGCAGTTGGTAAGATCTCTGCCTTCCAACCACAAGGTCCCAGGTTCGATTCCCGGCTTTGCCGAAATTTGAACATTAGTGTGACCTTCTTTTCCCCCAAAGCTTACTCAGCTTTCCATCCTTACGAGGTCGGTAATGAGTACCAGCTTCGGCTGGAAGCTAACCTGCGATGGATTAGTGTCCCGTCCAGGGGGAGTCGAAGACTCTCATCCGCTTAACGAATATGAGGAGTAATCCAAATTTACGTTTTGTATTTTATTTATTCGGAAAAACCGATTATAAAGTTATTTTCAACATGTTTAACAGTCGCGGTATAATTTACACAAATTAAGTACAGTTTTTTTGAAGAACAAGCTTAAGAATACTGAGGCTGAAATCACCCAAAAAATAAAAATAAATTAAGAACAAACTGAAGCTGAAATCGAAATTTATTGAGAATAACTAATTAGTAAAAAAAATTGCATTGTCCGTGTATGTACTACATGCGACATACTTTACACATTGCAACTTGCACATCTTTTGTTTCAGATACTTGTTTATTTGTTGAATGCTAAACTACAAAGTTTCCATTCAGTGATATACTGTAATCTTGTAGACATTTAAAGTGAAAAAAAATAACAAACTTCTTTGCGAATTGCGGAAAAAAGGCAAAAGACTGTATTTCACTGAACGCGCGCACCGCCCATGGTAATTTTACATAGTGAGACGTTAATGGCAATTGCCACAAATAAGAACAAAATAAGAACATTTTGAGGCTGAAATTGAACCCAAAATAAGAACATTGAAGCTGAGAAAAATTTTACTGCTTTTTAAAAAAAAAGTGTAATGGCCTTCTTAGAAAAAGGGCCGTTCTACTGAAGGATGTACAACAGCTAATGGTGTTTATTTTAATTGAAGTTATTAGCAATTATAATACGGAACAATCCTTGTGGTCATACTCGCACTTTATTTTATTGCGAATTTAAATCCCAATGAAGCCGAAGTTTTTTTAGTTATCATCTTCTCAATTAAATTTAACTAACATACATAATCGCAAATTTCATTTTCGTGATGTCACTGCTAAAAGCGGCTGTATATTATTATTAGAATTTTGATTGTTATTTCCTGCCTTATTGTCAGACCACAGTGGCTATATAAAGACTTCTGTTTATTTTATACTCGGTGTTCTGTTTTGTCCTCTTTTTGTTTGAAAACCTTTAACGAAGTACTTGAAGTTGTAGATTTTCATTGCTTGTTCGATAAATTCCCAAAACCTTACAAGCAGCCTCTCTTATTCCTTTGTTTCTATAAAACCAAACAAGCGGATTGAGTGTTGCGTTTATAAACAAAACTGTTGCAGCGATATTTTGAGCGAGTCGCACAGGGTCAGTATAACCCAAAACAGTCTGAACGATCAAGAGACACAATTGAGGAATCGAGCAGACGACAACGGAGCCTATCAACCAAGCAACAGTTATGATCGAATGTTTGTAGATACAGATGTGCTCGGTCTTGTCTGATTTCGATTCTTTCATCAAAAGGTTGTTCCTTTGAACTTTCGTACGTTGTTTCAGCTTGAGGTATACCTTCAAATACGATGCCGTTGTAATCAGAACCGTGCAGAACATGAGAACGAAATGTAAGATGTTACTCAAAATACTGTATTTCCATATTGCAGTACTAGCTGCTATGAATGCTGCTACAATTACAGCCGCAACCAGAGCTATTGCCACGCGGACATGTGATACAACGGATCGGTAAATCTGCAACAGATGAACTCCAAGGAATCGTTCCACACTTATCTCAGCAAGGATGAAAAGTAATAGTTTTGAGAAAAAATGCGTACAAACGTGATGGAACTTTCGGATCCAGCAGATTTTTGCGAAGTCACCAGTAAGCTCAGTCGCCTTATAAACGACGTAGGAAGGTTGGGTAAGGATACCCACTCCAAATCCACAAGCAGCGAGACCACAGAATAGAAGGTTGGATGGTGTGTGTAGACAGGGTGTTCGCTTGATACCAATGATAATTGCTCCATTAAAGAAGGTAGCACTAACTGCAAAGATCGAATTCAGCACACAACAGGCAATGAATGTGATGCGGAAGTAATCAAGTTTCTCTGAATCGTATTGTAGATGGAAACACCAGCTAATGTTCTTTTGGGTTATATTTGCCATCGCTAAAAGAGTTTTGTGTACTTTATGTTTCTACCCCAAAGATGATCTCAGTGGTATAGGTTGTGTGTTGGGATATGTAAGCTGTAGCAGTTCTTGTATCTACCGTGTTCTATACTTTTGCTTCAATCTCCTCGGTTGTAAAGATTAAACTGTGTTATGATATGTTGATTAGATTTGATTAAAGTATCTGCCGTGTTCACAAGACTATTTCCTCTTTAGATGCTCTCTGTAGTATCTGTCGTATTTTCCGGTCTTATAAAGATGTCCTCTGTGTGTTGAGTTGTTCCTGTGTGCTGAGATAACTTGGTAGTTTCATGATGAAGAAATAATATTTCTGTTTCAGATATCCTTTCTGCCAATCGGGATCATGAGTGCCTGACTCCTTTATTTAGCACTGAAATTAAGATGAGAAAGAAAAACTTAAAACAATAATAACAAACATTTCGTTGATCATACCTTCTACTCGAAACCCAAAGCTATACGTACCCCGAAAGTGACTGTAACCTAGCCTCTAATAAACTTTAAGAGAAACTTTAGCCCAACCTTGACTGTAAACCTAAAGTTAAACCATACACTAACCTTGACCCTAACTTTCAATGATTAAACTACCATTCCCCTAAAAGTACAACATCGGACTGATTAGTAAATAGTTTCACAATCCGGGATCAACTTGGTTTTGTTTGCTGATATAAGTTTTATTAAGCGTGTTAACTCACTTTTTTCCTATATTATTGCGATATCGAGCTTGGATTACCATTCACAAGAAGAAAGATTAATTTTTTCAGTTTTTTATTTTAGTTTATTCTAACATAACACAACACCAGTTGAGCGATTTCAGTTTCTCTGACGATCTGAAACGTCAGCTTTCTATTCTACTTACGGCGATTATTATACATTTCAACCTAGAGTTGATTGAACACGTGAATAACATGCACTAGTTAGTCTTTGCATAAATTTACCTTTTTTTTGAGAATCTATTTAGAAATAAACTTTATAAAGAATTTTTTTTAAATGGATGTTTTTGTGTGAAACGGGCCTGGGATTAGAATTGACCGAGGCAGTTAGAAACGGGTTTTTTTAAAGAATAGAGAGTGGAAGAAACCGAAAATGTCAAAATTGATTATAAAAAGTTTAACGAAAGTGTAGCGTTTTAAAATTCAAGTTTACGTCTAAAACAGATGTCCGTGGCTTTTCAGTGATGTCATTGGTTGAAAACATGCTGTACAGCTTTTTTGATTAATATCTTTTTCTCACGCCTTCGAAACTCAGTTCTTAGTTTTCTTCCAAAAAATATATATATATTGAATTTCATAAAGATGTTCTTTTCTAGTTGTTTTTTAGTTATGCTTGATTCGTTTATGTGTTAAAAGTTAAATAGATTATTACAGTATTTGGAATATTACAAAGTTCAATTTTGCTTTATGTTTCAAACATTGTAACTATATTAGTTTAAACTCACCTAGAAGAGCAATTCTTTCAAGTCTGATTATAAAATTTACTACATTGTTTCAATTCCGTATTTTAAACTCAAGTAATTTGAACTTTACATTAAAATGAATAATGTCTTAAAGATGGCAACCAAAATATTTTGTGATAACATTATGTTGTGATCTGCATGGGCATACAGTTTTGCACGCTATTCCGCAAAGATTGTTTCATAACTTCATCGCTTAAAACCCTGGTTAAATTAAATCACAAAGTACTTTGCGGCTAACCTGCGAGGTGTTTGTGCCAGTTCTGAATTTTCCAAACATCCTAACACTCTAGAACACATCTCTTTAGCATTGTAAGCTCGGGAAATGATTTTGTTAAGTTGTGTCGATACGGTCCGATACCTTTGAGATCTGGACTAATCGTATTTCTATATAAAGCCTTTTCATTTTCATGTAAACGTTACGTGGTAAATTAAATTTAGATTCTAGCGCTCACACTTGGGGATAGAGCTGCCTAAATGTTTAATAAGTAAAGCAGTAATTGTTTCTCTGAAAATTTACCTTGGCATTCAATTCACAAATTCAATAGGTGCATGAAAAATATAAATAAGAAAGCTCATTTATTATTTGCGCGTGCGAAGTATGTAATTTCAAAATAATATTCTTTCAATTTCTCTGTTTATTGTTTCCCTAAATAATTTTCCATTCAATTTTTATACAATTTTGTTAGATTACCATCAGGATTTCGGTTGTTAAAACAGCCATATTTGAAGCGTTTTAAACTAATTTTTCAATCGGTTTCCTTTAGCCAATATTTAAAGTTTTCAAATCACTTAACGGTTTGTAAATTCTGAAAAATAAATTTGACACTGGAAGGATGGAAATATTATTTGAGTCTTTGTTCCTGTTATTATATACGAACCTACACCTTTTAATTCTTCGTTGCGATTTCAAAGTTCAGCATGAAAATACATAAATAACACAAAGCTGTACACTATCAAAGAATGCATAGAAACTTACCGGTCTATGAAACGTTAAATCCACGACGAAGTTGAAAAAACCCAGGAAGTTTTAACAAGTCGAACCTATTAACACGATTGTCAGTTTATCGTGTATGATTATCGGTCTTATCGCCTATGCGTAATTGAAATGAAAAAAAATTATGAGTTCTTTTAATTTAATGAAAAAGCTGTTAGAATATTCATGTTTCTGGCATAAATATATATACATCAGATGAACACAAAAATGTCTCGAAGGAAAAAAAATACTGTTTTATGTGTTGGGAAATTTTGTCCCATTTAAATGTCTTGCCTTTTTGTGTTATAGATTATGGCTTTACGGTTCCATTTATCATAACTTAAATTTGTTAATCAGCCGATCGCCATATGTATTTCTATGCAAATCCTCTCACATTCATTCAAAAATTGTATGTATTGATAAAATCCCACCCTTGCTACCGAAACAGTATGCAGTTGAAAAATGAAAAGCTCAGCGGGAAAAAAGTTATCGAATAAAAAAGAATGAACGAACTGCCACCGATTTTCCAGGTATGGAAAGTTCCTGTGATTATATTGATATAACTCTTCTGCCTGAGCTATCGAGCCAACATTGTGAACAAACTTCATTTTACGTAGAACTCTTTCTCGTCGATGTTAACTTTTTGTTGCAGCTATTATACGTTTAAACGATATACAAAAAAAACCTCGGATTCTCCTTGATGTTAGATTTGTTGCTGCAGCTAGTGAACATAAACGACGGAACGACTACAATGTACAACGAGCTATTTCTCCTGGATCGTAGCTTTGTTTTGCATCAGTCGAACATAAACAAGAGACTAACTATAATCTGATACTGTTGAAACTTTCGAACAACTTTGATTAATAAAGAACTGTTGCTCTTGAATGATAGCTTTTTTTTTACAGTTGTTGCTTAAACGATGGCCTTTAATACAATCTGTAAAGAGCCGGTTTTTTTGTGTTATAGCTTGATGTTATTATTTCAAACATAAACGACGTACGAACTACATTTTTCAAAGATCTGATTTTGTTTAAGACAGTTGCTTCTGTTCACAAGTCTATTTAAGAACATAATAAATGACCTCGCTCTCCTAAGAGTCCTTGTAGCTCAGTGGATAGAGCGTCCACCCGGTGTTCGGAAGGACGTGGATTCGAATCCCGTCATGAACTCAGATTTTTTCTGAGTGTTATTTGGTTTGTAGAAGACATGGTAGAGTTTATTAAAGATCTGCCGGATTCTCCTTGATATTAACTTTTTGTTGCAGCTATTAAACATAAACTCCGCACTAATTTTTTACAGTGCATAAAGAGCTAAGTTTTCTAATTGTTAGCTTTGTGTATGAACTGTCGAACGTATAGACAATCTATAGTCTGCTGATTCTTTTGATAAGAGCTTTTTACTGTAGATTTCCGACATGAACGAATGACTAACTACGATGTATAAAGAATTATAGCTGTTTGATAGCAGCTTTTTGTTGCAGCTGTTAAAAATAAACGACGGACTTGCAACAGAATGCAAAGAGTTGTTTGACCTGGATGGGGCGTTTTGTTGCTTTTGTTGAACATAAACAAAAAGTTAGCCCTTAATGTGTAAGAAGTTGTCTCCATGGATAATAGCTTTTTAACTTAGGCGTCCATTTGAGATCGTTAATTACAACGAGGTAAAGGAGTTTTACAGACCCCACCGCGACCAACTCTCTATTGCTCGAAATCTTGTGGCAGTTTCCAGAACTAAATTCAAAGTTCTTCAAAGATCGAAAGTTTGGTGAAAACGCAAACCATTGCTTAAAACAAGAACAGCCATGGGCCATGTTTACGACATTGGAGGACGCCAGCTGCGTTGTTTTTTTTTTTCCACGACTAAGAGAACTGCAACCCTCTACTGTCGTTTGACAGAAGATCAACAATCTAAATTCGGACATCTTTATGTTGAGATGTTTTACTTTACCGACTGGATTATCGTTGTCCACCATATCGAAAGCCATTCGGAAGTCTTACACGATAGCTCGGACACAAGTAACTTTACCATCTGTTAATTTCGATATTGGTGGAGCAAGGATATAAGGGCAAGATTTTCTATGCCTCCACGTTGGTTTGTGGCAATGATAGCTTGCTTCAGCTCTTCTTGTGTTGGGATTGTCAAATAATGATTGTTAAACTGTGTTTTACAGATAGCTGATTCTCCTGGACGGTAGCTATTTGCTGCAGTTGTCAAATATAAACAGTTGACCAATACAATCTACAGAGAGCTGTTTCTTTTGGATATTAGCTTTTTGTTTCAGCTTTAGAGCAAGCACGATAGACTAGTTTTGACCTTATTAGTACAAAGACAAATTAGTGTATTAAAATTTGTTGCAGGTATTTATTAGAAAATACCCGACATAGCGGTGTTTGTGGACTGTTGATAAACTTGGTAAAAGAGGAGGTCAATCGCGCCTTAGACGTAAGTGTTTAATAAACTATATTTGTAATCAACTGTACTTTGATATTGAACCATCAAGTTTAACCGACAACAGTAAAAGCGTATTGCTTGTAGGATATGGCTGGAATAATAATCTCAAGAATAGATTGAACATACATTCTAGGATTCTTGCATCCACTAATTAACGGACTGATGCCACCTTGATAACGGACATTTCTCCTATAACATTGTTTTTCTTTCTTTTTTTATTTGTACAGAGTTTAAAGAAAGGGTTTTTAAATTTTTAGATCCAGAAAACGATTTAAACCCTTGTTTTTGCGTTCGACAAAGGAGAACGCTTTCTAATCTTGACGTTACGGCTAGATGCTATGCTTTTTTGAAAATTTTTGTGTAACATTTGCCCCGTTTTCGTGTATATGCCATTTCTGCGCTGTTCTCCATATTTTGAGAAGGTCAGTTTTGTGTGCTTTCGACCCTGTGTCGAACGCATTTCACTAATCTATGATTACTCCTAGTTCTAGTTTTAAATACGCGGGATTTTGGCGGGAAAATTGTCCCAAAAATCGCGCGGCAAGTGACATCAGTTGGTTTCGATAAACAGCAAGATGGTTGAAAGAGCTGCGGAAAGAAATAATCATACTGTAGAGCCGATGAGCAAAATGGCCAAAGTTTTAAGAAAACAAGTTACACACCAGATCTAACAGTTCATCAAGATTCTTATCAAACCATGTGACGTCACGACCCCAAATCTCGCCTCAGTCCCTGGATAATTTTTCAACTGAAATTTAACATCTTTCGGCCGCTAAAAATCATGGAAATAATTTTTTCTCGTCAGTTTCAAACCAATATTCCCTTTTTTATGTAAATAACTAAACAAAATAAGAAAAAAAAACTCAAATACACTTTAAATATTTGTGAACCTGAATTTAAGCAACTGTGGGCAGCTGTTTCGGCTGTTCTTCTGCCGCCAACATGTATTTGAAGAGAGCTCTAAAGTTTTCAAGAAATTGTTAAGCATTCAGAGTTATTTTTTCGCCAATTTAAAAAATCTAATGATGCCCTTATCTTAGTTGGCCTTGAACCTCTGTCTACTTGAAAATTTACTGCATGTCAGTCGTTTGCCAAGAACTGTATGTTGGGGAGTCAGGTTGGCCTAGTGGTTATCACTCACGCCTCCCACCACTACGGACTCGAGTTCGAATCCCATGGTTCGCACGTGGGCTGGAATCATTCGATCTCAATCTGACTCCGAGGTTCATCTCCGGTTTTCCTCCCTCCATAGAATCGACTTTCACGCCAAAATCTGTGCTGTCGACCGCTTAAACCATGAGCCTCTGGCTAGGGAGATTGGGCAACCACTTCCTGCGCGTGCAGACGTTAAATAAAGTATTTATTTATTTATCTATCTACCTACCTACCTAGGTACCTATCTATCTATCTATCCATCCATCCATCCATCCATCCATCCATCCATCCATCCATCCATCCATCCATCCATCCATCCATCCATCCATCCATTCATTCATTCATTCATTCATTCATTCATTTATTTATTTATTTATGTTAACTGGAGCCCTCAAAAATCTTTTTAAAAACTTATTATAACAAACCATCGCCTTAATCAGCAGTGTAGCCAAACCTCTGTCCAACCTTCACCTGGCTACACGAATAGATTCAACAATTTTGTAACTGTTAAATATCAATCCTAATAACTGTAAAGAACTCTTCAGTCAGTAATTCAGTAATCCCCATAATTCAGTATCTGTATTGCCATGGGGAGTACTAAACGATTGTAACGTTGTGTCGTATTTTATCGTATTTTCTTGGCCTGTACTTCATTATCTCAATTGAAAAAACACGAGTATGATCACTAGTTCTTCCGCAGTGACGACTACCGACGTGTGCTTTTCATGACATAACTGCCAGACGTGTATTTTTCTTCGCTATAGACACATCTCACAGTAGTTATACTTGCATGTATATTTCGTTGGACTTCTATTAATCCCACTTATACTAAAGTACCTAATGTCTGCAGGCTACCTCTGCAGACCTGGATAGTCCTTTGATGTGCTTGGTAGATCGTGCACTTGCTCTCCCTCCAGGACTCGGTAAAGAGATTGATGTGGCTGAGCAAGTAGACAGGTAAGAGCGAGTAAAAGAAGGAGATAAGTTGCTAACGCATTGAAAATCTTCCTACGTTTATTAAATTGACCTTTAATAGTTGTTCATATAATAGTATTTTTATCATACCCAGAAAAAACTATAAGTAATGATAATAATAAAGACTTTCTTTACGTCTCAATTTATTCAGCTATTTAACTAACTAATTGGGGAGACGGATTATATCTTGGCGTAAAGAGTGGATTTGTTGAGGGAGGAAAACCGGGGTACCCGGAGAAAAACCCTCGGAGTCAGATTGAGATTAGCCAAATCTCAGCCCACATACGAGACCCAGGGTTTACGCCCGGGTCACAGAGATGAGAGGCACGGGTCGAGTTCTAACCACACAACTATCCTGACTCCTCAAATTCAGAAAGTATGATCGACGATGAACATTCAGCTCATCGTTTTCATCCTTTAAAGGGAACCTTTATTTTTTACTGCAAAACTGATAATTATACATATTAGGGTAAAAACTGACTAATTTGAGTTGAACATTTTTTTCTGTGCGCGCGGCCATTGGAAGTGACGTAACTTGTTTGTAGTGCCAGTCTCTACTCTTAATTGATACAATGGGAAAGAATGAGTAAAGGGACTGGCACTGCAATCAAGCTAATCATTGGCCAAAAAGGAAATGATAACTATGAACTTGGAAATACTTTCTAAAAACGCATTTGTTTTAACAGAAAATACTTTCATTTGCTGTAGGCAGCTATTAACAATAAACATTTAGTATGGTAGCTTTTAAAAACTTAAAATGAAGGGTTTGCATCAGTCAACTAATTGGTTGACGTTAAAACAAAAGGATTATTGTCTTTCTTTTTCGTCACTAAAATGACTAAACTTCTTGGCTCGGGGACTCTTAAATATAAAAAACACAGCAGTGAACTTGCAGAAGAAAACAAATTTTCAAAAATATGGCAAAAGAAGCAATAAAATATTACAGGGTCGGCGATTCTGCACTAGAAAATTTAGGGTCGGTCGGGTGACCGGAACCACACATATTATTTTGTTTGGCCTTATCATAAATAACATTAATATTATTATTATTATAAATCTTATTTTTATTTATAATAATATCATTGTTATTACAATTAAGGATTGGTAAATACACTTGTTATTCGATTAATCGAGCCTCTAAAGTTTTTAGTATCTTGATGGGATTGCTAAACGATAAGCGTGGCGTGCAATAGTGAATTGGTTTCTTTTACAACCATTTAACTGTGCTATATTTCCTTGTTACAGCCTTTTGGCTTCTCTCAATTCCCTTAGATTTATTTTGCTAAAGGACAAAGCAGATCAGGTGAGTTTTTAGTCGGAAAAAAAATTCTCTTTTTGGCCTACTATGCTTCTGCTTCACGTTCCTTTTAAAATCATTTTACGAAATGCGTGCTTAAAAATGCTTTATTAAAATTTGAAATTTTACCGCTGTGCGGTTTGAAGAGGGATACAATTTACAATCGAAACGGTTATATTCGAGCTTCAGCTTATAATATATGATGAGGTTAATGATGATGGCGATGTTGATGACTGATGACGACGATGATGGTTGATGATGGCGGGTGATGTTGATGACGACGGCGATGATGATTGATGACGAAGATAATGATGACGGCGTTAATGATGGACGGCAATGATAATGGTGATGACGACGGCGATGATTGATGACGACGATAATGATAATGACGGCGATAATGATGACGACAATGATAATGGTGATGACGACGGCGATGATGATTGATGACGACGATAATGATGATGACGGCGTTCATGATGATGACGGCAATGATAATGGTGATGACGACGGTGATGATTGATGACGACGATAATGATGATGACGGCGTTAATGATGATGACGACAATGATAATGTCGACGATCATGAATGATGATAAGGCTTATGATGATGGCGATGAAAATTTGTTTATTAACAAACTCAGTTACACAAAAAGTTAAATTAGTTTGACCGAGCTATGCACGCGGTATTATAGGGAAACATTTTAGTCGTCGTTTTCAGTGTTACTCCTCTTTGACACGAAAAACTCGAAATAAAACGGTTATTGAATTCTTTCCAAGCGACAATATCCGTATACCCAGTATTAATATGAATAACTTTGATTGCAGACAAGAATATGGTCAAGATTCGCAAGAACAGAGAAGCAATTCCTAGAACCTTTGCGCCAAGTACTGAAGATGGCAAGAATAAACTACAAAGCCGAACTGAGACAGGTCCACGAAAATACAAAGAAAAACGGTGTGTATACTTAACTTAAAGGACGTAAGGATTACTTAACACTTAGACCTGAAGGCCGAACGGACTATTTACGTTTAATAAGAATACTACTACTAATAATAATAATAATACTTATTCTCTTTTTCTTCACTTACCTATTTTTTGCGAATCAGTAGTCAGTAGTACCCTCTTCATGCGGTTGTTAGTGCTATCGTTGCGTAGTTTTCCTATATGTCACCTCTAGCTTTTGTTATTTCAGGCAGCCAGTCCCCTAACCTTTTTTTACTTTTACAACTATTTTAAAATGTAACCATGTACTCTCAAAGGGGAAAATAGTTGTTGTTGTTGTGGTTGTTGTTGTTGTTGTCTTTCGCTGTTCTTGTGGGATGTGTCTTTCGTCTTTTTCAAAACGTCCTGTTTTTTTGTTTTTTTTTTTGTTTTGTCTTTGATTAGTCTTGTTGGTTGAGGCCTCTCCTGATCTCGATTCTTGGGACTACTCCCTGCCTAAACTCAATTTCAAGTTCATGATCCTGCAAGTGGTGTCTCTCATGCTTCTGTTGATTCTTACACCGTCATGGACTTGTCTTGTGAGGGGATCCCGGAAAAATCTTTGAGGCTCATATATATATTGTTTTTCTCCTTCATGGACGTTCTCATCATGTTTGAATAACCGTCTGTGCCAAAATACCAGAACTAGCAAAAGTAACAATAATCTCAAAAGTAGTTCTAAAAAGATGTGTCTTAAGTAGACGCTTAAAATTCTCCACGCTGGACGTATTCCGTAGTGCTTCTGGTAATGTATTCCACAGAACAGGTGCCATGAATGTAAATGATCGATCACCGAAAGCTTTAGTCTAAGTTGTAGCATTAGACGAGTGTAAGTTTTAAGCACTGTGACTGCATTAATTTTGATTGGCTCATTAAGGAATAAGCTAGGCGATGCGATGCCATCTATCGCCTTGAAGGCAAAAAGAGTGATCTCTGATGCCGAGAAGTTTAATTTTAGTATCACTCAAGTATCAGGAATATTTATTGAAAATCTACTTTATTCGCTCTCTAGGTAAGGAGGTACAAGCAAGATTACAGGATCCATCCAAACCAGAAATACATGTTCAGACACCTGATGGAGAGCCAATAAACCACTTGACACCCAGCCAACAAATACAGGTGCGTCAGTTATAAAGCATGTATTCATATATTAAAGCCGTTGTTATTTTAATACACGTGCCGCTTGTTTCCGACGTCGTACTTTGTTTTTCGTGGACGTCAATCAAAAGCCTTTCGTTTAAAGCAGTGCCGACAAGACCTGAGTCAAAGTTTGGTTGACGTCCACTAACAACCAAGTGCGACGTCGGAAACAAACTGCAAGTGTAAATGAAAACGGCAGTGAAACGATATTTACGCATTTCAAATAATCCTAAAAAAATTACGGTTCAGCGAGGTTCAAACATGTGAGCAATTGCCGCGCTATCAGAATCATTTTCCAGATTCTGTCATTTTGAAGAAATTGTTGTAGGCCTGTGTAATAGGCAACATAATAAGTAAAGGAAATCGAATGAATGCAAATGTATGAGCAAGATCATCGTTATTTCTTAATCAGAATCATTTTTCCTGGATCTGTTGTTTTACTCAGTATCTATTCTCCGTCATTTTTGTAGGCATGCTTACGCAAGGGAATATGTGAATTTACACGTTGAAATGTTCGAGATGCGTTTGTACTGTTCGATTACATTAACGTCCATTTTTACGTTAAGTTTTTAGTTTCCCAGTTGTCGTTTTTCGAAGTACCAAACACCTGTTTAAATTTTTCAGATGCTTGAGTCGGCGTTGAATTCACTGGATGTGGTTGAGAGTGTACTGGCACGAGTCGTGGAGATCGCAGACTGTCGACGGAACGAAGAGCGGATTTCACCCAATGCTGAGGAGAAAATTGAGATTGCAAGTGGAATGTAACAGAAATCTCAAGACATAGACCGCGTTTTTAATGTTAAAGGAAGCTAAATCCTTTTTTTGTAGTTTTTCATAGTCAAACTACATTTATTGGGATCCTAAAAATCGAAGACGATGGTGGATTCCGGATCCCAGCTTCTAAATTGTTGATTCCCTTTCTTGAATTCCGGATCCCGGCTCCTGGATTCTGGATTCGAGTTTTTGGATCCTGGACTCCAGTTCTCGGTTTTCGGATTCCGTAGTCTCTGGATCGCAGATGTTTGTATATGTCTTCAGGATTCCATGCCGTGTATTCAACATTTCGCGTTCTTTACACGAGGCAATAAAAATTTTTTTAAAGCAATATACCCATTCGTAGAAAACGTTATAATTACGTCCTCGATCTAAAACCGTTTTATCCCGTTGTTGTCCGAATCTTCCGAGCAAAAAATACTATCGGTATCGTTTTCTGTAAGTTTAGCATAATTCTCCCGACTAATTTCACGAAAAAAAGCAGTTTAAAAAATTACGAAACGCAAAATAAACACAGTACACAGTATGTTTGCATGCTCTGTCACCACGAGCCCGCGATTACTAAAGAGCAGTAAGGTTTAGCACCAAGAGTGACCACGTGACAACGATTTTCGCACCATTTTTCATGCTTAGCGGTTAATCTTACGTACCCGGCAAACGCGAAACAGCTTGCTTTGACGTAGAAACAGGAAAGAGCATCTACAAAACGTAAAAAAATGGCGGGAAAATTGTCATCACGTGGTCACTCCTGCCGTCTACGTTTCAGGTGAACGTGGTGCTAAATCTCTCTAATAATTCTTTGAACCTAATTTCAAGGGACATGGATGGGCAAATTGCAATTGCTCCAAAAACTTTTACATTTTTCTAATTTTCACAATAATTTTTAGTACCGGCAAGCTTCATCTTTATAACTTTATAATCTTTGTAAATAGTGGGAATTAATTTTTTTTTCGTCGTTACCAATTCGAAGTCTAACGGGAAAAACTGAATGGCCAACTAATTGGCGTATAGTTTAAGCACGCGTTAAACATATACTTATAACAAAAAAAATTACGTCTGTGGTCCTCTCTTCAAAATAAAAAATGTTATATATATCCCGTAATTAGTTCGGGAAAATGTTAAAACTAAATTTTAAGACAGTTCACCTTTGCATGGAAATTTACAGCTGTGCGGGACATTGAATTTCTCTTTAGAAATTTTAGGAAAAACAATTGCGACGGTGTTCACTAAAACACTGATTTATTTCTCCTCTAGGCTCGGAGAAAATCCTCGCTTTAGAACTTCAAGAACACTGAGAGTGCGTCAGCTTACCATCTATGAATAAAAACTATTGTGACATTTTTTGTCTCCGTGTGTTTTGTGACTAACATTATATGTGGTAAATCAACCAAGGTGTTTAAGTGCCTATAACACGAATTTTTTTTTTTGGCACATTTGGAAAATATAGCGTCTCAAACGTTCGATTCCAAAGCTTGAGTTGCGTAAGGTAAAAACTGGCAATTTTATTCGTGGTTTTTAAAAAAATGGTTGATTTGCCAGTAAAAGTGGTCACGGGGACTGGGTCGAGTGACGTAATCAGTAGGGGTCACAGCGGTGAGGTTTAGCTTTATTTTTACTTTGATTTCAAAAAATTAATCGTGTCATTTCATTGTGTTTTGGGAGCTTTGCCCATTGAGAGTGCCAGCAACACAATAATCTGTTTCTCCTTCGTACTAAAAAGTTGTGAACTTAAAATTACGTCAGAATCTATTGTGAAGGCGGCACTTTGGCCGCGCGAATCAACTACCATTTTTTGGCTGAAATATCCGAACTTTAATCAGTTACAAAATCGCCAATATTTGTTCTACACATCTCAAATTTTGCAATCGTACGTTTGAAACACTATATTTTCTAAATGTACAAAATAATATATACATATATTTCGCTTCATAACAACTTTAATGATATCCCTTCCTCGTGAAATGTTATAACTTCAGGTCCGCCATGATGTCGGTTGGACAAATATTGTTGGTTTGGATTTAATTCAGGACCACCGTTTCTTTTAACGCCTAAAATGCTTTTTTATTTTTGCAACTTAATGGTTGCGCATTCGGCTTTACATCGAGCTCAAAAATGTGTTACAGATAATTGCTATGCTAGGAAATAATGTCTTTAAGTAAAGAAATCCAAAATTTGCATTCCATCCTATAATTAATACTGGGGTGTTAGTGTCTGTAAAAATGTTTCAGGGATAGACATTGTGAAAAAACTTGATTCTAATTTTACCTTGGTTCGGGGTTCTTGCTGGGATTCAGATACAAAATTCAAGAAGTATTCAAGGGCCACCAAGTCATTTTTCAAGGAGTCTTTTTTTGTTGTGTCACTTTACCAAATGATGTTTCCAGTAATCCTAGTCATAAACCAGGAACGCCTGCTTTATTACGCGCTATAGGATTTTAGATACGTATTCGAAAAAAATGCATTCAGCTGTCGACAATATATGGAGAAACTTTGCATTACTAGAAATCTGCATTCCTCACTTTTAACCACTGAAGTTGAAATTCAAGGAGTTTTTAAGGGGTTTTAGGTGAACTATTAAAATTTAAGGGCTTTTCAAGTGCTCTTGAAAACGAAAAATAAATTCAAGGTGTTTAAGACTGAGTAGCGCGAACCCTGCTAGTTGATACATAATTGTGAATAAATATTACTAAAATATCGAACTATTCTTCATCCGCAACTTTCAGAATTTTGATTCCTTGTTCTACCTTTGCCATTTCAACTTCTGCTTGACGAATCTGAAAATTAAAAAGACAAAAAGAAATATAAAAAAATGCGTTCTTTAGGCAGTAATCATTTGACCTTTCTTAAACAGCTCATGAACAAGATTCGTGCAGACCTTAAAGGCAAAATTCGAGGGTTCAATACTTCAAAAGCGGATTCATACTAACTCAAAAATAATGATTTACAGTTTCCTACTTTTTATAAACTGATTTGGGGAAGAAAGTATGGGGCTGGTTTTCTCTTTTTATTTGTGAATCGGAACATTGTCAGTTTAATATACTGCAAATCTTCCTTTCTGAACATACTACTGTAGGTAAGAACTAAGCTATTACGTAAACAAATTGAACGCAAAAGCCTGCGTCCTGGGGAAGCGCACAACGAGGAAAAAAAATCTTTTTTGGAGGTTTCCTTGTCGTCTTGGATTAGGTACGAACAGACTCTTGGGACTACCTTAATGCACGCCAAATTTTTATCAACGTGAAAAGAAGCGAATTGAAGGGTTTTGTATTGTATTTTGTATTACTCGTTATAGTTTAATCTTAATTGTTTGAAAAAGTTGTAAATTTAATGCAACGAAGCTAGATGATGAATTTCCCTGCCAGTTTGAAACTCGTTTGGCGTGTGTAATAAAAAACCGCCATTATGTATGAAGAAGCTAAATTATTCAATGGTTTATAAACTAGTAGTAGTACTAATTATACAGTATGGCTCTATTTACAACGTAGCAGAAATACTATTTCCAAAAATTAGAAACAAGTTTAAGTCTTACTTTTTCTGCATTCTGTTCTCTAACATTTTGAGGGACCTGTAAATGAGAAAATGTTGAATTGCCATCATGTTGGATACAATAGCTAAAATGAATGTATATAACACGATATTCAATGATAGCAATTGATAGCATAATGTATTGACTTGAAACCGCCTAAACTCGCGAATAATGAAATAAAATAATATTTAACTTAATTCTAAGTTGAAAACTACTCAGTAACAAGGACTGAGAAAATCAAAGCTTAACTGAAAATGAAAACTTCGACCTTGCCGCAAATGTAAATACACCACAACCCACTCCGGCTGCTTTGCACACAGGAGGCCCAGTCGAGTATGGTGTCGCTGTTTGACTGACGGCTCGCAACAACGAACAAATGAAGAACTCCAGTTGCCCGTGAAATGCAAAAGATTTTTCAAGCTAGAATAACAATTGGAAGAAGAGAAAATACGAAAAAGCTAAATCGTTTTTCGAACCTAGTGGCCCATGGGGCCGACGCTTATCTCCGGTTTTCATAGTGTTAAGTGGATGAGAGTCATTGACTCCCCTTGGACGTGACACTAATCCATCGCAGGTTAGCTCCCAGCCGAGGCTGGTACTCATTTATCGACCTCACAAGGATGGAAAACTGAGTAAGTTTTGGCGGAAAAGAAGGTCACACAAATGTTCAAGTTTCGGCAGAGCTGGGGAGCGAACCTGGGACCTTGTGGTTGGAAGGCAGAGATCTTACCAACTGCGCCAACCACGCAGCCTCCGCCAGAAAGACGAAAACAAACTAATTTTACCGTAATACGAGAGCAGTTTACCTTTGTTTCGTAGTCAGGAATCTCGGTCGCTTGGCGTAAACGATTTAACTGACTGAACAATTTGTCCTTTTTTCCTTCTAACTTAGAAATTTCTTTTTCTATGTCAATTAGACCCTGGAAAACAAAGTGGAAGTTTCGTTGAATAACCGATTGTGATAGTACAAAGTAAATAAAAATTATAAAATAGTTATAAATGCTTTTATAAAGCGCATTTACTGTGACTCTTTTATCCGGATTGGGTTTTAATTGTAGCTTCAAGCACCAATCTTTTGATGACTAAAACAAATGTAAAAGTGAGCTGAACAATACCGAAAATCTAAAGAATCTTTTTTGTAAAAAAAAAAAAAATTCCCTAAACCTCTGCTAAATGCAGAACTTTGCAGAACTTCTGCTAAACGAACGAATTTTCGTCGTGCTAAAACTCTAGCAAAAAAGTCTTACACGAGTATACTTTACTCTTTTAAAAAGTTTGTAAAAAGATTACTGGTAAGCATTGGAAACTCTGTAAAACGAATAATTTAAACAAATAAAAATGAAATTTCAATAACGGTCGCCTAAGGTGGTGTAAGAAGCAAACTTTGCGACCAGCATCGCCTTTATCTTAGCAACTATTAGGTTATTATTGTGAAGATTTTCTTCAAACGTTTAGTAAAGTGGTTGCCTACTTTTCTGCTGGATGTTTCAATGTAAAAGCTTTTGTTTATCAGATAATGCAGTAAAGTCAATTTAAAGAATGTACAAATAATATTGTCTTAAACTACGCATTATTGATGAAGGCTATTAATTAAGGAGTACAGTATCAAACCAAAGAATGCATGTAAATTTTTTAACTATTTCAGTTGCTCTGGCGAATGACTAATAATCGAAACTTCAGCACCTTATATGATTTCCGGCCTTGAATTTTCTAAATTAAACTCTACTTAAAGCCAGTTCCAATGGCACCAATGTCCAAATACACAAACATACTGGCCGTGCTACTTGTATATTTCGGTGGCCAACCCGTAAACTAATCAAAAGAAAGGATTTTAAAACTTCACTAGCAAAAAGAAACTTTAACAAATTTGAGAATATCTACCTTCACCATTACATGGACTTCACACTTGTCTGACAGGGTGGCAATAGCGCACCCGTGAGGAGATCGGTCGTGGCAAACCACTTGAACCCTAAGGGGGTATGGAAGTTAGCTAGTCTAGTTCCCAGAAATAACCCCCTATTTTCACTTATCCAGTTGTATTTCTTTTAGACATTACAATTTGAAATTACTCGCTTACTGAAAAAAGATCTTTAACGCAACCTATAACCTGTGTAGAGCCGCCCCCTTCAAAAAGGAGCGTCTGTGATTTACCGCTGATAATCGTGTTCCGGAATATTTTTGCATAAATTATTGTATGTGATCTACGCTGACCAAAATTTCCGCGGCTCGCAAATTTTTAAAACCCCATCGTGTATTGAAGTACGGTGGCCCAGAAGTGCACGGCAAAACTTAAATTCCTCACGGCAAAACTTAAATTCTCCACGGCAAAACTTTTTTCTTCACGGCAAATTTTAATTCTTCACGGCAAAACTTAATTCTCCACGGCAAAACTTTTATTCTTCCCGCAAAACTTTTACTTTGTCGCGGCGGAAGTGAAGGTAGTCAGACCCAGCCTCTCACGGCCCAAACAAGCAAAAAAATAATGTAACAGCCCCTTTTCAACTTACGACAAAAAAAACTTAAACAGAATAGAGATCCTTCAGGTTTAAAACAAGGACTCAGAGTCAAATTCTTAAAGGCCTAAAAAGGAGCAAAAACAAAATCTGCTAAGCAAAGAACTTCAACACACTAGGCGCCCAGATCGAATATCAAACAAAAAATGTCGTTCAAACAAAAATTAAAGAAATGAAAGGAACGTAAAAACCTCAGAGTTATTCAACAGCAAAACAAAAGCTTTATTATTGGAGTTTGAAAACTGGTTCAATAAATGCGTAGAACCCAAACATAAAAACTCAACTCAACTCAAAACTAAAATGCAAATCAAGTGTTTCCAATGGCCATCATCGGAAAAACTTCGGCATTTGTTGACAATTTTATTCAAACAAAACAAACTACAAACGAGCAGACTTTCAGAAAGAACTTACTTGTTTAAAACCCTTAAAGTTCACAACCTTAATTGCCGTTAGCGAACCAAAAATGGGAATTTCAAACAAAACCAAACGTGATTGTAAATGATGTCGTGTTGGCCTGTCACCCCACTGTGACCAAAATGACCGTGAAAGGCTGGGTCTGATTAAATTCATTTCCGCCGTAGCGTTGACGTCCGCCATGACAAGATAAAAGTTTTGCCGTGAGAAAAAAAGTTTTGCCGTAAAGAATAAAAGTTTTGCCGTGAAGAATAAAAGTTTTGCCGTGAAGAATAAAAGTTTTGCCGCGAAGAATAAAAGTTTTGCCGTGAAGAATAAAAGTTTTGCCGTGAGAAATATTAGTTTTGCCGTGCGCTTGTGGGCCACTGTATCCAAAATTTTTAAAATTACTTCGCTTTATAGCGAACAAGAAAAATGCTTAGAAGCACTTTTTAACAGAAAGGATGTCTATGCAAGTCTTCCGACCGGGTACGGAAAGTCATTGATCTTCTATGCAGCCTTGATCGTTGCCGATGAGCTGTTATCACAACCACATGGAAGCAGCAAAATAAATGAAATTTCACCTCTGAAAACGCTTATGAAAGACCAGATGGATTGCTCTTCACGATGAGCAATCAGAGGAACGCTTAAAGGAAGTGGCAGAAGGAGCTTAGATACATTACATGATGTAATGACCTAGAGGTAATAGCCAATCAATATATTTTCCACACATTCCAGAAAAAATCACGTGGTATTTGAACACGATTAACAATGGTAAATCACAGACGCTCCTTTTAAAAGGGAACGGCTGTACAGGCTACACAACGTACAAAATGGTCACAAAGTTGCACGTTGCATTAAAAAACGTTTTGTCCAGTAAAAGATTAACTGAAAACTGTAGCACGTGATACAAAGTCGCGGATATCTGGCTATCAAAGCAGGGATTTTTATGAAAAGACATCTTCTGTTTTTTTGGCACATTAACAGCTAACGGTTTGTACTGTTGTATTTAGAGGCAAAAGGATATAAAGACTGAGAGGCGAACACTGAGCAGTGAGCGAGAACGCAAATGTAAAATAAGGAACGGACTCGCCTTTGAAATGCTAGATTGAACATCCATAAAACCACATCCCAGCCTCCTCCTCCCCCCCCCCCGACAAAAAATATTTTAAAAAAACATCTAAACAGATGAAAGACAGCATCTTGTTGGAGGTTACTCTGTGATTATAAGTTGGCTTTGTTTCTGTACTACCATACTCCAAAACTTTCTTCCTCCCCCCCAAAAATCTCAATAAACCATTAAAAACAGTTGAAAGAAAGCATCTTGTTCGAAAATGCGCTGTAATTTTAAGTTAGCTTTATCACCATAATTCGCTAAGCAAGCTTTCTTGTAGTTTCTTCTTACTGCCACTAGCTAGCTAGCTAAATCCTTTACGAGCCTAGTGGCCCATGGAGCCGGCGCTTATCTCCGGTTTCTGTGGTGTTAAGCGGATGAGAGTCGTAGACTC
>JAOEHV020490024.1:0-22565 GCA_025447995.2 Isaurus tuberculatus
TACCTTTTATCCTTTTTATCTTTTTTGTTTTATTGTACTTAGTTTTTTATATATAACCACTGTTTTTGCATAATTTAATTATTTTGAGAAAAGCCGTAGCATGACAGCCGAAAGCTCAATTTTAAAATTTTAATCCAGAGATCGTTTTATCAAAAAATTTTTTTACAATTATGGTTTTACCTGGATGCTCTTCCATTTTTATAGATCGCTTTTTATTATCCGCTATTTCATATTTTGATTTTTTAATAAGGGTCTTCGTTTTCAAGATCTTCGGTCTTCGTTTTTGAGATCTTCGTTTTCGTAACACCCCTTCGGCCGCTAAAACAACGGAAGCAGCGGTTACCCCTTAAATCTACAAGAAATTTTAAAAAGTTAGCCTGATTGTCAGCAAACATGGACAACTGTTTAGGTCTTATAGCTTCTTAAGTACGGCATATACAAACAGGGTCGGATTTATGATACTTCCGACTTGGACTTAGTGCCTTTTTTAGTGACTGTAAATATTTAACATTAAGACACATGTGTCCTCTATGCTTACAATAATTTTTCTTAACTATGAGCTACATCGATCCAACAAGCATAACACTTTTACCGTTTTTTTAACTTGTATAGGAGACCGAGAATTTTTTTTAGCTACGTCGTTTTGACAAGATATATAGAGGCGGCGAAGAAATTTTCCCTTTCGTAAACGGTCGTTGCCATTTGGAACAGTCGTTGCCATTTAGTTGGCAACGACTGTTTCAAAAATGGCAACGACTGTTCCAAAAATGGCAACGACTGTTCCAAATGGCAACGACCGTTTACGAAAGGGAAAATTGCGGCGGCGAGGTTGACGCAGTTGGTAAAATCTCTGTGTTCCAACCAAAAAGACCCAGGTTCGATCCCCGGCTCTGCCGAAATTTGAACGTTTGTGTGATTTTCTTTTCCACCAAAGCTTACTCAGCTTTCCATCCTTATAACATAGAGGGCAAAATTTCTCAGGTGCTAATTGGCTCACGAGGGAGGGCTTTTTTCTGTAATTGAGGGCAAAATTACTTGGCGCTGATTTGTCGCTGGTTTGCGAAATATGTTGTTTTGGCAACAATGGCTTCGCGGTTTGGCGAAGTTGATGAAAACGGAATTATAGATTTTATGTTTTCTAGTGAAAACGAAAATACTTGAAAAAGTACAAATTATTGGATAAACATGTTTCAGAAGTGGGTAGCAGCAAGGAAAGTCGAACAACGCCTTGAAGAGTACGCGAAAGCAAAAGCGAAAGCGAAGAAGAATTTTACCCTCGATGTCATAAACATGTAATCGCATGGTTCCTCGTAAAATTAAGGATTAATTTCACTTGTGTTTTGAAATTTTTCCAAATTACCCTCGTTGCTCTGCAACTCGGGCAATTTTGGAAAAAATTGAAAACACTCTTGCAATTAATCCTTAATGTTACTCGGCCCCATGCGATGACCTATACTAACAAGACTGCAAATGAGTATCAGCTTCGGTTGGGAGCTAACCTGCGACGGATGAGTGTCCCGTCCAAAGAGAGTCAGAGACTATCACCCGCTTAATACTACAGAAACCGAACAAAAGCGCCGGCCTCACGGGCCACTAAGCTGGGAAAAGGATTTAGTTTGGAATAACTACAGTATAAGGTTTTTATCGTTGTTCTCCAGTTATCTGGATGTCCAAAGTCTCTACACCGAAAACTTCTGTTTTTTGGATCAACAGGGTCTACCTTGCGCATCCATTCATAAAGTGGCCTTTGATCCCGAACACCTTTGAAGTACATGACTGCGAGATACGTTCTCCAGCACCTTGGCTCTATTAATAGTTTCCTAGGCACTACTCTTGCTAGGTGTTTGGAAACGTGTTGAGTTGGGGCATACCCGCGGGATTGTTGTCGTGTATCTCCGGTTTGTATGTCAGTAACACTATCAGAACCCAAATGTGTAGTAATGCCTGTTGTAAGTTATAAAATATAAGCTGTCTTAGTACGTGCATGATTCTTGCAAAAGGTTTGGAAAAAAAACAACAAGGAAATTTCAAGGACTTTTCATGGAGAGTACATAAGATAGATATATTGTCTCATGGCCTCGCTTTGACCACGTAATGTACATGATTGATCAGAAATCCTTTTTTTCTGAACCAAGGAGCCACAATTTTCGGGGTTATACAAAACACCCACTTTGACCATACTTGTTTTACGCAAAATAAAAATGGAAGGGCATTTACGAATTTTCCAGCAGTTTTTGAACCAAATAAAGCTAAATTTTAATATTCAAGGACTTTTTATAAGCAATAATTTTCAGCGTCAATGCTACCGAAGGAATTAAACTTTGGAAAAAAAGAACTAGCTTAACAATGGAGATGTGCGCCCGTTTGGCGGTCTGAAATTGTCCTCGTGCTGAGATTGTATTTTGATTACAGCGCATGCTCTACTTTGAATAGCGTTCGGGATAGAAGTTTTGTATTGCCGAGAGTTCAATCGTTAACACTTTCAATCGTTAGGGTTAGGAGTTTAAAATCTTTCGGAGTATAAAAGAAGGTTTAGGTAACGATTATATTCTACTAAATAACCGAGAATGAGGTTATTACTTCTTGTAAGGACCGAGCGATAGCGACGTCATTACAACAAGATAGAGCCAGAGGTCTGAGATTTCCCTGTAATGACCGAATGGACGAGGTTTATAAGTTATTTATTATATGGCCTTCAGTCAATCTTAGGAAGAAAACAAAAAAAAGCGCCGGAAGTTACTTTCTATATCCGCTTGCGCGCTTGCACTCATTTCAAACGATGTTCACTCAGCCGAATCGACAGTCTTCACGAAAAACAAGCAAAAATGATTTCTTCAAAAATGAACAGTCAAAAGTAAATGTCAAAAAAAACATCAAAAAAAAAAATTCATAATGACCGGTCATTACAGGGAAATCTCGCCCTCCCAACAGCCAATCAGATTGCAGGAAACTATCTAGCCATATAATAATCTTGTTTTTTCCTGTGTTAATGTTTGACCAATGAAGCTACAGCATGCGTATAGTTGTCAAAATACAATCTCAAATCGCCACAACGGCTTCATGGGCCACTAGGCTCGTAAAAGAAATTGGCTAGCTTAAACCAACTAACCAATCACAGTCTTCATCATTAAAACCTACACCAATAAATCCTCACCATCACCTTATCATTATTAACAACTTGCTACGAAACCGTAAGGTTGTTACCTACCATGTAAAGAATGACGAACAGACGAGCAACAGGATACCGCCTCAGAAATGTACCAAGTCGTATACTGCAAAATTCGAACGAAAAAGGAGTTCAAATACACCGATAAATTTATTTAAATAAAGTCTCAGCTCCTTACTAAGGTATAGCTGTTCAGCTTGAATTCATTATTAGTTGGCGAATAATCACTGACGTCATAGTTTAATATCTGCTCCACTGGTAAACAATTTTAGGAAGCAAAAGAGCAAAGATGATAAAAATTTGAATTTAAAACTTGAGTCAGTTTGTAAAGCAATGGACCTTGTACTTCTACACATGCAGTACACGTGATTTAAGCACACTGCCGTGAGCGAAGTAAGAAGCTAACGTTTCGAGCGTTAGTCCTTTGTTAGCTTGCTAGCTAGCTAGATCCTTATACAAGCCTATGGCGCCGGCGTTTATCTTCGGTTTCTGTAGTGTTAAGCGGACGAGAGTCATTGACTCCCCCTGGACGGGACACTAATCCATCGCAGGTTAGCTTCCAGCCGAAGCTGGTACTCATTTACCGACCTCGTAAGGATGGAAAGCTGAGTAAGCTTTGGTGGAAAAGAAGGTCACACAAATGTTCAATTTTCGGCACAGCCGAGGAATCGAACCTGGGACCTTGTGATTGGAAGGCATAGATCTTTTCAACTGCGCCAACCACGCCGCCATAGCCCTTCGTCAGAGCAACGTAAAACAAATACGAAGCCGTCTATTTCTATGCATCCAGCAAAAATTAAAGAGAATTGGTTGTCATAAGAGGTTTGAATTCGACTGTGATTTGTAACTGTTAGCAAAAAACATCCGTCGATCATACCTGAGTTATAGTGTTACGGTAAGAATAAGTCAAACCTACAAAAATTTTACCAGCAATAGAAGAAACTGCAATTTCAAATCTTACCTGCATTTGTCAATCTCATTAACTGCTGTTTTCATTCTCCTCGAGTCATTGAGCTTAGACGGCATTATGGATGATATCGACCTTACTCGGGTTACTGCAAAGGAAAAGAGTTTTTGGTTATTTTTCTCACAGTTTGGAGGGTTGGTGTCAACAAGGTTACAGCACTGAGAAGTAATATGAAAATGAGAAGTCATCAAATGGTCGAGTGTTTAGAACTCGTACCTCCTATCTCTATGACCCAAATTCAAAACCTGCTCTTCGCATGTGACTAAGATTTGGCTGATCTTAATCTCATTGCCAGGGTTTTTCTACAGGACTCCGGTTTTCTTCCTTCATCCGTCACCATCTGATCGGATGGAGTCGGATCTCCGAAATTTCCCCCCCCCCCCCTCTCCTCCTCAACTCAACATTCATGATTTTTTAAGTGTCTTGCGGAGTGATTTTCGGTGAGTGGAACCGTCACCATCGGATCGGGACTTAATGGGTTTCCATATTAGTAGTAGTAGTAGTAGTAGTAGCAGCAGCTGTAGTAGTAGTAGTAATAGTAGTAGTAGTACTTAGTAGTAGTAGTAGTGGTAGCAGTAGCAGCAGTAGTAGTAGTAGTAGTAGTAGTAGTAGTAGTAGTAGTAGTAGTAGTAGTAGTAGTAGTAGTAGTAGTAGTAGTAGAAGTAGTAAATTTTCTTTTGATGTTTTTGTTGTTAGCTTGTCAGCCCGTGAAGCTGGTATTCAAGTTGGAAACCAGCAATACAGCATTAATCATCCTCCCTTCCTCCAGCGCGTTAGTAGTACTTTGTTTTATAAATTAGAGCTGTTAATTAACCGGTAAGTCGAACCAGGCAATGCAAAAAAAGTACCAATTTTGCTACTAATGCTAATCCTTATCTAGCTTAGCTGTATAAAGTATTGTCATGATAACTGACCTTGCTTGAATGGGTTGACTGATTCTGATGTAGAGGTAAGCCTTACAATTACATGCAAGACAAGTGAGGATCAACTCACCTTTGCTTTCAATCTGTGGAAGTTGCTTATAATAACACCCACAAACAGATTGAGCACAAAGAAGGCACCGATCACAATGAAAGCCACAGAAAACACGTATGCAATCAGATTATTCTCGGGTACTGGTTGCTGATCAAACTGTAAGCAGAAGAAAATGAAATATTTATTCAACATTGGCTATAACTGATATCTAATAAGACGAATGGAAAGAGTTGTATGCGGTAAAAAGAGGGGGCAGCCATGCAAGAAAAGGAAATTTTGTGGATAGTAGAACTAGGTTTTTGAGTAGCCTTCTCCTTCAAGATAACGGCTGAGACTAAAAGCTTTTTTCTCATGGAAAACTTATAGTTCAGGTAGGAGAAGGAATGTTACAGATTGATTACTTGGTGTTGTTATCGTTTCAACTGCCATTGCCGTTGACATTTCGATTTCACTAAGAAAAGTCGTTTAGTCACTTAGTTGCGCTAAGGAAGAATAATATTAAAAATTTAAGTTAGAAGAACAACTATACGTACCTGCGTGGTATCTGTAGATTCTTCCATAAGCTCGATGGCTCCTTCAATTGTAGCCTGTTTTATCAAACGTTCAAGAATTTTTTTTTATTTATTTTAAGATTTAGAGTGTAATACTGAAAAAAAATTGATCATTAGTTCCTTGGCTCAGCCTTTTGTCTCACTTTTCACAAGCAAATGTTTGTTTTTTATTTCTAACTGGAATCAAACGCAAGATTTTTGAATTTCAAAGTTGTTTTGCAAAATACTGTTCCCTGATATTATAAGCCAAATATGTAATATACTGTTCCTCTGATTTAACAAAAGTTTTACAATATTATCTTGCTCATAACAAATTAATGATTGTACAAACTAATTACTAACACATATCATAACCCTAAATCAAGAAAATTGAAGTTTTAGTGTAACAAAATATTTTTAAAATTTTACCATTTGAAACAATGCAAGGAATCCGTTAGCAACGTTATCGAAGTTAATGTTTGAGTTAATCCACGTGTAGGTTCCATTATAACTGAGACATGCAAGTTTATCAGGAATTTCGTTGGCTGGAAGACGATTTCCTTCTGAGTCTACACACTTGTAAAACTTTCCTGCAAACAGCTGTACTCCTAAAATACTGAATATCAACCAGAACACCAGGCATACCAGTAGGACGTTGCCAATACCAGGAATTGAGGAAAACAAGGCGTTTACAGTCACCTGGTGCAAAACAAAAAAACAAGTGTTTAGTACTTTTTATGACAACCTGATTTCGCTCGATTAAGCATTATGCTTGTCTGAAAAGTTATTTATACTGGGTTAATCAACCTACAGAGAGTAAGCATGGTTCGGTTTCTTGAGGGCCATCAACACACAAATGGTGTTTTAATTGAAATCCGGATTCATTTCGATGCGTTTATGCTTTCGCTCTATATTGAAGTGATGGGAGTACAGTCAAAACAACATCGATTTGACTCAAAAATGGAGACATCTTGTTTCAGTGTGGACAGTCGAAGCTGCATCGAAAAAAAATGATAACCTTTAACATAACGTTCTGGCATGCGCTCAGTGAGATTTCAACGGAGTCTGGGGTATTTTATGTGGGCCTTTGAGAAGGATACGAAAACAATTGTGTGGATGCAGATTGATCAACCCGTTTTGCACTCCATTGAAACCGTACAAAAATGAAAAGGTATTAGTCTGGACTAGGCCTAAGAGTATGCTTCTTATCCTTTTTTAGTATGAATGGACAACTTATTTTTTAGTATGACTTCTCTGATGAACTATACTGCTAATCCTATATTACTATATGAAATAATGTTGATAAACAAATTATCATCGCCGTAAGATTGAAGAAGCTGACGTTTCGAGCGTTAGTTAAAGATTGTATATAGTCCAATTGTCTATTTGAGGTGTATTTGCCAATGTTTTACTAGGGCTTAGGAACGACGGTCTTATACCTTACTTTAAAGTGGTCTCTTTTGTTTGAAGTTACTTGTCTATTTAAAAAATAGATTCCATGTTAGCGTTTGATTGATAAAAGGCCTCGTGTGCCACTTTTTTGTTCTTACCACAGTTTGACGTCATTCTGTGATCTATTACTGAACAGACGCACAAAAACATGGAATCTATTTGTTTTATATAATAAAAAAATAAACTTTATTCCCGTGACGTCATATCGTGCGTCTGTACTTTAATAGATCATAGGTGAGAACCAATCAAAACGCGAGAATAACTTGGCTTATTATATAAAGCTAGATAGACAATGCAATAGCATTCGCATCAGTTACATTGCACCACTTATGTTTTCGTTTTAAACGTATTCAACAAACAATCCGTACCTTCATTCCTTCAAAACGAGATAGAGCCCTCAATGGTCGCAAAGCCCGCATGGTACGCAAAGATCGTAGCATTGAAAAACTTTTAATCTTGATTACGGTCGTTAAAGATACCTGTTTAAATGTTCAATATTAACAGCAAATTCATCATTCAAAATACCAGAGAAACTAGACATTTGATAAGAAAGGGAATAAGTAATTAAAAGATTCGAGCTAACTAACGTAGAGCAAAACTACTTATCGTCAAAATTTTATTTAGGGCTCGTTGGGATGTCGCTATTAACTCAAGGTTGGTGTAAGGTTTAGTTTTAAGCTGGGAAGTCTAGGATCAGGGACAATGTGGTTTAGGTTTTGGAAGGGAAAGGGTTAAGGAAAATGTGGGAGTAAGGTTTAGTTTTAGGTAAAGGGAAGGTTAGGGTTAGAGGCAATAAACTGGTAAGATTTAACTTCAGCGTTCGGGAATGTTAGAGCTAAAGTCGTGGTTGGCGCAGTTGGTAAGATCTATGCCTTCCAACCACAAGGTCCCAGGTTGAATTCCTCGGCTCTGCCGAAATTTGAACCATTTGTACGACCTTCTTTTCCACCAAACCTTTCTCAGCTTTCCATCCTTACCAGTTTCGGCTGGGAGCTAACCTGCAATGGATTAATGTCCCGTCCAGGGGGAGTCAAGTACTCTCATCCGCTTAACACTACAGAAACCGGAGGTAAGCGCTGGCCCCATGGGCCACTAGGCTCGTAAAGGATTTAGCTAGCTTTAGGTCTAGAGGAAGTTGTGTTTAAAATCCACCCTTCGGGTAAGGTTAAGCTGAGAGCTATGATAAGGTAAGATACGTGTTCGGGAAAAGGTCCGGTTCAGTATTTGAGGAGGGTATATTTAGAGTCAACATTGGGGGTACCGTTTAGCTTTGGGTTCAGGAAAGGCTAGGTTTATGGAAAACTCGGAACTAAGGTTTGGGAAAGGTAATGGATTCAGTCAAGGTTAAGCGAAGTTTGGCTTACGTTTATATGAGGAGTTGAAGGGTATTATAAATATTACAACAACAAACCGTGATGCACAAACCAATCACGTAAAAGAACATAAGAAGTGACGTTTTGACTTACAGCAACAATGAAAGCATCCAGACAATTCCAAACTGAAGCGAAATATTTGCTGACTCCAAGGCCGATCATCTTCACTAACATCTCCAAAGTGAATGCAACACAGAACACATAGTTTAGAGTGTTCAGCGCTTTTTGAAGATCCGGCTTTTGAGGTAAATGGCTATCCTCAAACACCTGGTACAGAGTAAAGCTCTATTGAGACAATTAAGTACAAGTTTTGGTAACAAATGTCCTTATTTTCTTACTTTAGATTAAATTGTTTCAACGAATACTGATTTGTACGGTAAACACCTTTACTATTTTTTCATCATTTTTTCAACTACGGCCGTTTTCTTTTACACGTGCAATTGATTTTAACGTGGTACTTTGTTTTTTGTGGACGTCAATCAAAGTCTTTCGTTCATAGCAGCTGCCGACAAGATCTGAGTGAAAGTTTGATTGACGTCCAACAAAAACCGAGTGAGACGTCGGAAACAAACTGCACGTCTAAATGAAAACGGTTGTAATAGATTTTTCCAATTTTTGTATGTTTAGAGAAGGGGAGGGGAGGGGAGAATGTGCATTTAAGACTAGACAGGGCAGGGGTGGATCCAGACCGATGCCACCGATGCGATGGCATCGGTCAGCCTGCCTGAAGCATCTGTTCGCATCGGTGACATTTTCTGTAAAATTATCGTCGTACTCTCAAACTACACCAGCTTGAGAAGCATCGGTCTCCATTCCGAATATTACCGAAAGTTGGCGAGTATTCTTCGGCCGAGCAGAAGCGATGTGCGCATGCGCCAATTCTATCATTTTTCTAACAAACCGCCATATTGCTTCAGTGTTTATTGCGCATAAAAGTTTTGAATTAAATCTGACACAGGGCATCTGTCAGATTTTGGTCTGGATCCACCCCTGCAGGGATGTTAAAACTATAACAATTTGTATCAAAGAGCAATGCCTTTTTCTAACTTTAGTGGAGTTGCTCTCCTGGTCAACAGATTATTATTTTAAATTCAAAAAGTAATAATTGAAGCATTGAGACGTGGATGAAAAAACATTCAAGAAAAAAAAATGTTTACAAAGGCAAACAGAGGTGATTTTGAGAACAGATCTAGATAGTTTAAAAATGAGAGTAAAGCCAATTAAAAAGTTTAGACTAAATACAAAATTAGAACTGCAGAAACAAAAGAAAAATAATTATTCGTTCCGAAACCAATCAAACTAATTGGATATTTTTCTTTTCAAATATCAAGTTTTATCGCGGGTAACCGGCTTTTTGAAAATACTAGTCAGTCAAATGGTGTTTAGCGCGTTTAATACTTACAAGCACAAAACTGCTGAAGAAGATGAAGAATAACATCGTTCGTTCAAAGTATTTGTGTCTCGTCAAACAAAGCAGTTTATAGCGAAACCTCAGCCAAATCTTGCTTTTCCCACTATTGCAGGTTGTTGGCATAGCACAGCATGATGGGAAACATTCATCGACCTCTACTGTCTTCAAGTTGTTATCCATATGCGCTGGGTTTCCTGTGGGTTAGTTATATAGTTAGCTATTGAACAACCACTGGAGTTATACATCAAGAAAATGGACTACAGAAAATCCGGGGTCGTTTGTTCAAAAGCTGGTTGACTTTCACCCTAGATTTTAAAACAAGTCGATTTTTGGATAGGAGCTGCTAGCTCAGAAAAATATAGATCTAGTAAGCAAACAGCTTTTGAGATGGACAAACGAGAATGATAAAAGGACCAGAATTTGAAATGCAGTTGTGGTTAATACTTTTGTTCGGCAAAATAATGTCGAGAGAGGTAAATTAATTATACAATAATCAACTAGCTCTAAAAATAAAACTAGAAGTGTAAAAAATGATATCCTTTGCAGTTACATTGTTTAACTTTTTATTTGAAATTCATACCTGTTCTTGAAGTTTCATTGCCTTCTTTATTTTGTTTACCAAAGCACCAAATATTTGGTATTTCAACTTTTTTTATGAAACTGCACCTCGTATTTGCTTTCTTTCTTATTGTTACTTTCACTTTGTCTCTTATTCTCAATTTCTTCAGTAATAAGGTAACGGCCGGCTTTTCTTTATTTCTAGTGGTGTTCTGACAGCATTTCTTCTTGTTCTCCTTAGCGAATGAGTCCAAAAGAAGAGCCAGGAAAAGATTGAACACCTGAGGAACAATTACGTCAACAAAAAATTTTGTAACAATAACAATAACGATAACAACAACAACAACAACAACAATAATAATAATAATAATAATAATAATAATAATAACAACAACAGTAATAACAGTAATTATGAATTTATTCACTCTTCAGTTGCGTTAAATTTTCTCTTTGCACGTTTTGTATTTCCATTTGTATTTAATATTGTTCAGTCATATACACACCCTGACCTCCCGACAAGAAATACTCCATAATACGAGAGGCTGCAATTGTTTTAACAAATTCTAGGTAGAAATGTTAATCATTGCTGTTGCTAGAGCAGATGGGCTCTGCCAAATAACAAACGCTCAAAATGTCATTTCAATCTAGTGATGAATACTGCACGAGTTTTGCCTACTCGCCGATGCACTTCAACTGTTTTCTTAAAAACTTTACTCAGGAAGAACGAAGGGCTGGCGTATAGGAGAAAAATAAAATTTCCTACTTACGATAAAGTTGCCAATAACAAACGCGGGAAAGAAAAACAAGACGGCGGCAGCTGAGCTTGAGACACGCATACAGTCCCACAAGGGTTTAATCCATTCTCCACACAGAATTCGAAATACAAGCATGAAAGAATGGCCAAAGTTGTTAAAGTTCCATCGTGGAACGGGTTCAGGTGCAAAGGCGTCCGTAGTGTACAAAGATCCAAAGACTTGATTTCCTAGCACGGCGAAAGTGTAAACCAGAATTGCAAGGACTAACGAAATGTTAGCCAGGGTTCCAACACTTGCACCTATGGTACTCAGCAGTCGACCCATGGCCTCCCATGACTGGGCAAGACGGAGGACACGTAGCTGAAGTAAAAACATTAAGAACAATAAATTTCCAAAACTGGCAGAAAAATTTGAAACTTTCAATTGGCTCATATGTTGACCAATGAAACTCCTTTGTGGGCAATTTACAGAAATCATTTCCGTAAATTTTCTTTTTTTAAAAGTGATTTAAAGACTTTTTGATTTATAGAGTTTAGAAAATTTATGGACTTTCGATGTTCTCTTATCTTTAAAACCCTTTTTTTACCTCTGGACTATTGAGCATTTTTTTTATTACACGTACGGTGGAGGTGCGAAACAAATAAACTCTCCGCGCCCCTCGAGTTTCAACATCTTTGTGTATAATTAGCGTCACTTGCGTCGAATGGTTTCCATGACAGCTGAAGCTCAATAAGTGACTTCAGATTTTCTCAATTTGTAAACTTTATTTTGCCTTAAAAGAAAGGGCAATTTCAGTAAAAACATCAGCAAATACAATAAGAATGAAAAATCAATAAACTGGTAGTTTAATGTTTCTACAAAATATAAAAATATGAATAGTGAAAGATTTACAGCCCTAGACAAAGAATCCTTCTTCTGTTGAACGTTTATATCATTGAAAATCCAGCTTTAGTGGCCGGAAAGCGTTGTTACTGGAACCCGGCAGGAAGAAAAGAAGAAAATCCATTCAAGAGAGTCGGATTCAGAAAAGTGTAAAAATCAGAATCCAAGAATATTAACTTTCATGAGGGAGTCTAAATACTGAACGATCATTTTACGGTATCTTATTGACAAAAAGCAGTGTCTTACCAGACGGAATGAACGAAACACACTAGCTCCTATCGTCTTGTGCCTCCAATTTCCCAGCTCAAGAACTGCATCAAAGGTACTCACAGTAACTATTATACCATCGAACACATTCCATTTGCTTTTTATGAATCGCCTTGGTCCGCAAGCAACTAGTTTGCACATCATTTCCAGCACAAAGATTCCAGTAAAAGCCTTTTACAAAGATAAAATGAAAATGCATTCGTCGAATTAAAAACTTTGCTTTATACAACAATACAGTAACAACAATAACAAAAAAATAACTTTATTTTGCACAGACAGTTGACATTGAAAATTACACATTATAAACCTACAATCTAGTCTACCAGGACGTGTTGTTGTCACACCAGATGTACTAAATAATAAAATGAGTTGACATCATTCAGGGTAATAAACAATTATTTGACGAGGTTGAGCAAAATATCGTGATTTGTCAGTGGTGAGCAGATTCCTTATTTGCCGAAGCCGAAGGCTGAGCTAAATAATTAGTTTGCAAGTCAATGACAAATCACAATATTTTGCGATTACCAAATCCAATAATCTTTTTATCATTCGATCACTGAATTTTTTTTGTGGGAAGCGTTAACTTTTAAGCGGTACTGCTTAAATCTGCCTCTGTAAACTCTGGAAAACGAGCCACTTTTTTGACAGAGGAGGTCCAAACTACGCATGAGCAGTGTCATATTTGCAGCTAAACTCCGCCAGACGGTAATGCGCACAAACAGTGTCATATTTGTAGGCAGTAATTTATAAGTCATGTGGTTGGCTTGGACCAATGAGAAAGATAGAAAATTTCCATCGAATGATAACAGTGATTATTTTAAATATATGCTATGCAAAAACGTATTCCTAATATTTTTTTCCCTTTAAAGCCCATGAGATGTCTTTGTACCTTTGTCTTTTCTAAATTAGGTCACTAGCCACGTGATAAAATACAAAGTATCGATCATCATATGCCCATTTTTTTTGTGAAAACTTATATTTTATTTTTAAAGCCCTTCTCTATAATACAAAAACTTTGTTGCCCCCCCCCCTAGTTCCAACAACTTGTTTTGGACACTCCAAGATTTACTCCGTCTCCCTCCCCCCTACCTACCTTAATTACAAATAATGAACGTTCCCTTAACCCTTTTGTTGAATCCTGCTACAAAAAAAAGAACTTGATGCAATTTTATTACCTGATTCAAGACATCTAGCCAATCAGAGAACAGGGGATCAATTCCGTGATGATACATTGTCAACACCATTGTATTCAGTAGTATGATGCTCGTAACAAAAGTATCGAACCACTTGTGCGATACCATGCTATAACACACTCGTTGTATCCTTGTTCCCAGAGATTTTTTACATATTTTCTGATGAGATGATCTGCAATCTATCTTAAGAACTTTCGTTTGTTGCTTGTGCTGTGCTTGCCTTTTTTGTTTAGTTTCATCGCATAGGTGATCTAGCAGTTTTTCGGTTTCGGCATTGGGTTTGAGCAAAACCAGCTGTCGTAGAGACACTTTTTCGATGTAGTAGAAGAACTGAGTTTTCTTTCGTTGCTGCTGCATTTTTACCTGATAATGTAATTCAAAGAACTTTTTACCAATTATTGTAAGTCTAAAAATTTTTCTCAAGGTAACTGAAACGCCAGCAGCCACGGACCTGATAAGACGTAAATGGCAGTGGATTGGGTATGTTTTGAGAAGAGATAGTACGGATGACACCTGGATAGCACTAACATGGAAGTCGCCTGGAGTAAGACAGCTGAGGCCGAATGGAGAAAGATGGTGGCCAAAGAGGGTGACCAATTTGGTTGGAGGAGCTGGGGGAAGTTATACAAACGGCAGGGAAAAGAGCAGAATGGAGAAACTTGTTTGTGCCCTGTGCGACACTTGGCGCGAAAAGGAGCCACGATGAAAATATTTTCAGCTAAGATAATAGTCTCTCAAATAAAAAATGAAATTTCCAGTTTCAACAAACCTCTAGCTCGATGTCTTTCTTCTCTTTGTTGAATGACAGAATAACCACAGCCAGAACCAAGTTGTACAAGAAAAACGAACCAAAAAAGATAGCGGGAAGATAATACAGCACAAAGGGCGTTCCTGCTGTTGTTATAATCTGTAAGAGAGTTTGAATTAAAGAACAGCAGTCGATTTCTATTGTGATTTCTAAATAGCTAAACTGACGATCCGCGTATTGTCATACCACGGGCAATAGTTAGAATATTTTGGCGTTGGTTACGAACTTGAATTGAAATTGATAGAATTCACGTGATTCACACCTTAGTCTATATATGCTATCATTTACTATCAACTCCAAAGAGTTTTGAGCTCCTCTAAACTTTGCCCGCCATTTTATTTTTTGACACTTGTAAGCTAATTGGTACCAAGCCGTATCGTCTGGAAAACTTGCGCGGCTGCTCAGTTTTAATCGCTAAGTCAAAAAACGAGGTTGGAAATTAGGGGGTTTCTTACATGATACAAGAGCGAGTTGCAATCCTAAAAGAGTTTCGTTCAAGAATGAGGTTCGAACTAGATTCCTCCTTTTATGAATAGCTCATGTTGGATATTTACAATCTTACCAAATTAAAATTTCTTTCCAAAACGAGATATTCATTCAGATTGAAAACAGGGGGAAGCTCATTCTGGGTTGAATTGTACGGGAAAAAATTTCATCATCTCGGGATGATGTAAACTACCACATAACTTAACCCTAGCCATGACAGCTAGGGTAATCAAATTAAAACCTAACTTTACAATCTTCCAAAAAGGAAAATTACAAAATGAGCTCGCAAAGACATAAAATAAAAATAACGCAAACCAGTATCATGTTTGTCAACAATTTGTGAACTTTAATCAGTCAGCCTGACTTTATGTTTACCAAAATGTCTGAAAATTACAGCCAATCAGAGGGCTAGGAAGCGTGTAGGGTTTTCTGGATTCAACTGGTAGCATTCAACGGTTATCTAAGATAATTCTTATCTTAGACTTTCGGAACACATTACGAAGAGAAGTCCTGGTATAAACCAATAACATAGAAACTTTATTGTTGGATACCGTCGAAATTTCTACTTTTTTCTTCTTCTTGCTAAAGTAAATGTATATGATGCATGATATATTCTATTTAATCACATAGAAAATGTTGAATAACTAGTAAATAAAAAGCAAATTTCTTGTTTGAATCAAAATTTGTACAAATAAGCTAAAAGGAAATCCACAGCAGTATATTTTTAAATCAGAACCTTATCGTACTGATCCTCCCAGAAGTCCATGGTAAGCAGTTGGAATGCCATCAGAAACGCACTTCCGATATTGTCAAAGTTGGTGTATCCATAATTTGGGTTGGCTCCCAGCTGCCAACACGTGGTGTTCTTGGGACATCTCCTTAAAAACGAAGAGTTTTTTTACGACGAGATCAAAATCTGTTATCATATTTTTTATTGGGAAAATTATCTTTTATCCACGGATGCTTATGAAGGATTATAAAAAAACGGAATTTAGACAAAAAACAAATAAATAAAACAATATTAGCAAAAAAGACTTATAAAATCAACTACATTATCAATCAAGCAAGTAAGCAAACAAAAAAGCAAACAGCGAGTCAGTTAGTCAGTTTAACAGTCAGTCAATCACTCACTCACTCACTTATTCCCTTCCTTCCCTCCCTCATTCACTCATTCACTCACTCACTCACTCACACACTCACTCACCACTCCCTCATTCCCTTCCTTCCCTCCCTCATTCACTCACTCACTCACTCACTCACTCATCATTCCCTTATTCCCTTCCTTCCCTTCCTCACTCACTCACCACTCACTCACCACTCCCTCATTCCCTTCCTTCCTTTGGCCGTCACTTGTTATCAATCTTCGAAAATTAATTAAGTTACAATAGTTTATACCTTATAATAGCGGTTTGGTTAACCTAGCTTACCCGGAGTAAGAGCTGTTTCCACACAGAAGGGGCTCTCCATCTTTCAAATACCATTGACCTGATGAATATCATAACAGTTTTGAAAGTTTACATAATTGCCTTGGTGAAACAGTAAGGATGACAAAAAAAAATTAAGGAATGGGCGTGATGAATTGAATTTCATTGTAGCGAATATTTATGTTATGGGACACTCCCTTGCGTGGAACAACTGGCCATATTTATAGGAGTCAAATTTCACACTACAGCTAAAACTGTTAACATAACAGGAACATACAACCCAAGCACATAAACTTACAATGAACTTGTTTTCCAGTTAATTTTAGGAAAAGTCATGGAGGTAGGAGGCATAATTAAAATATTACGGAAACTTTTTTTGTCTCAATGGTCTGGTCTAGATAAGTTAAAACCAGACTAACCTAAAATGCGAAAACAAGTAGCAAAGTGATACTCAAGAATCTCTCGACTTACTTTCATTGTAAACTACGCCTGTCGTGACAGACTCTTCTACATTCCAGACACATTTATTTCTGAGCTCTCCGGCAAACAGCTGTAAACCTATTAACGCCATAACACAGAGGAAGAAGACGAAAAGGAACAAAACATCGCTCAACATTCTCATCGAGTGGAGCAAAGTGTTGACAACAGTGCGAAGTCCTGTAAAATAAGATGCTCATGGATACAACAATACCATCACTGACACTATCCGTAATAAGAATACTACCACCCAGTACCAATGACATGACCATTCAACTGATATAACCAGCTCTAGCAATAACAATAGTACAACCACTATCCAGTGCCACTAACACAACAAAAAAGTATTCAGATTTGCTTGTCAAAAGCCATTATATATATATATTTTCGTTTTTCGTAACGTCTTTTTATCAAAACATCCAACTTTGTAATTTCTTCGAATTCGTTTTTAAGTTTTAGAATACTGCCATTTGAGTGGAGCAGACAATAAAAGTGTCAATTCAAGCCTTCGTTGTGGATTCATAAATTACAGAGCTAGCAGCTGGTGCCTTCCATGCAATTAGCAACAAACGTCCAACGAAAGGAATAACCCCAGTTACATGATATTATGAGCTGTGTATAGTTATGGGGAAAAGCGACTATCTAAAGTTCTCTAATAACCTTATCACAACAACTATATCATCCCTTTCTACGCACTGTACTACACTACTATCGCACCAGTATCACTTCAACTGCAACAAAAAAGAAAAAAAAAGCAAACCAAAAATTAAAAACTCTGGTTATCTTTGCGAGCGCGACCACTACCATTTCTTTTTGCAACAGTACTATATTCAGTGTCGTTCTCACTATATATATTACTATTATAAATACCTTTATGTGTTGAAATTGTCCTTAGGGTTCTAAGTACGCGGAACGTTCTGATGACAGATAAGTTCGCCACACTTGGAAACAATGTGAAGTACCTAGAGCATAGGGAAAAAGCCAAACCTGAGTTGGATGTTTATTTGAAAATCGGCAAAAAGCAAAGTTTGGGCACGATTCTTGGGATAATACCTAGACAGTTATATTACCCGCTCAAAGATTATAAGTTTGAAATAGGTCTATCAATTATTGTGGTAGAGTTGAAACGCGGTTAATTTCCAAGGACGTTATGAACAATCGTAAAATAGGTAATCTAAGCAATTGCAAAAGAAAGGCTTGATCAAATTGAGGCTTCAAAGGGCACTCTTAGAAACTGGGGAAGGAAGCCTCAGCGGTTGGGAGCCGGTCAATTTTAGTGGGTCCAATGCATGATGCAACTTAAAATTGTACAACAAATATTTTGACGAGTTATACCAAGGTTTATTTAAAACGTTATTAAAGATCTTGGTGGTTATTTATGCCATTTGAGCAATCAAGAATTAGAAGCCTGAAAAATTTGAGGCTTTAATAAGGTTCGAACGGATGATATTTTTTTTGCGATATTGGTGGACCATTCTATTAACAGCTGATTGGAACAGGTAAACTGCAGTGGGTCCTCCAATGCCACTCATTATACACCTGCACTTCCATTACAGATTAGCTCCCAATAGAAGCTGAACCTTCATTCTCTTTTATGATGGAAATCTTAGTCAACTTTGATAGGAGGGTACATAATCTAAACGTAGTGGCATAGAGCTATTGTGACAAAAAAACATTATGTACAACTGCTATAGATGCAATGAGTACCAGCTTCGGCTGGGAGCTAACCTGCGATGGATTAGTGTCCCGTCCAGGGGGAGTCAAAGATTCTCATCCGCTTAACACTACGGAAACCGGAGATAAACACCACGTTTAGAGCCACTTGGCTCGTGAAAAGGATTTAATAGCTATTTAGCTAGCTAGATTCTACAGCAACTAAACTCCTATCAAATTAGAAATTAAAGAATCTTGGTCAAATTTTACCCAAGTCCAACAACGATAAAATCCAGTCTATTCCATGGATCCCTAAGGTATGCATATCTATGGAGCACAAAACCCATGGCAAGTATTTTTAGAACCATCTCCACTGTGTATACAGCTGCAAACAGGTATCTGGAATGGAATTGAATCGAAGTAAAAATTATTGGTACTGTGTCTATTAACTCCAAGCCAATAGTAAACAATATTTTCCTTTATTAACTTGACTCATTATCATGTTATAGACCACTTAAGATTGCACTAGACAACCAGAGGCGTAGCCAGCGTCAGGCAGGGGGTGGGGGGAGGGAATGCCTCCCCTAAATTTTGGACTGGAAGTATTGTCATGTTTTGTTCTTTAACGGGAACTTATGATAACCGGTAAATTTTTTACCCTATACAAGTAATTTTTCTCAAAATAGTAACCCTTTAACCAGATCTTTGCCTTTTGAAAAAAAGTTTCCCCCCATCCCCTAAATTTTGAGTTTGGCTACGCCCCTGACAACACTTTCCCAACGACCACTGAATATTTTACTTCTTTTTTCCTAGTTTAAGGGCATTTATTAATGTATTGTTTTTTCTACAGTGATGGGAAACGCTTGTTTGTAGATTAAAAAATTTAGATAATGATTAATATAACGTATTCCGTTAATGAAAAAATAATGGCTTTTGGTATGCTTAAGATTGTTGCTATACTACCAACAATGATTGTGGTTACATTGAAACATGCACCATCCGCCTCAAAAAGTATTGCCTGTTGCGGGTAGCAGAGTCTTGTTAGTTTTAAAAATGTTTTTTGATAAAAAAAAAAGTAAATGAAATAAAAAGAAAAATAAGAGGCAAAATAGAATTCTGAGTGACAAGTTCCTTTTGCAAAGGCAACTGGTTTTAAAGGTACCGATTTACTTTTTCTAGCCTCTAAAATGTTTGCTGTTCACACCTACGCAATTTTAAATATCAGGCAAAAGCAAAAAAAAAAAAAAAATTAAAGATAATGCTTACTCGAATATCTGAGGTGGATTTTTCATCGCAAGGATCGCACAGTTTAGTAGGATAATAAAGATTATGGCCAGTTCAAAATACCTGTCGCAATGGTCAAGACAAAAATAATACAGAACAGTGAAATGAATTAAAAAATAAAAGTTATCAAAAACTTATACTAACCATCGAATGAAAAACTACCTCAAACTCAGTTAAAAGTACCTCATCTGGGCTGGGTTGTTCAAAAGTTGGTTAACTTTAACCCTGGGTTAAGTTAAAATTTAAACAGTAATTTCTTTACAATGAAAGGTTTTCTTTGCTCGTGATCACTGCTCTGAATTTCCAACACTAAAAGCAAGTGAACTCCAAACTTCAAAGTCAAGTCAGTTTATGGATCGTAAGAAACACAAGCATGGATTAAAAACTTAACTCTGGGTTAGTGCTAATCGGCCTTTGAACAACCGGGCCCTGCACCTCTAGGTCCTAAACCGGCAAAACTTTAGTTTCCTCTATATGTTGTTAGGGAAAGCAGTGACACAATCTCACAATAAAACTCTATATAGGAAAATGCTGAAAAGCTTGGGCAAAACAATGCCACAAAAGAGAGAAAAATGTGACACAAGTATTGCACTTCTTTCCCTCAAGTTAGTTGGCGTCTTGAATGAGATAAATGAAGAGATTTATTCGGATAGATATTAATAGACTAAATGTTATGATGCTTTGATTTACGACAGATTGACATTGAGATGACAGTCTTAAGTTGGCTCTATATCATGGGCGGCGGAAGCGGGGGCGCCGAGGGGGCACTGCCCCCCCCCCCCAATAATTTGGTTGGAAGGGCCAGGCCCCCCCAATAATATCTGGCTAACAACAGCAACTTTTGGATAGAAACTTCAGATTTTATGTCCTCAATGACATAAATAACGCAAGGTTCATCGAAACTAACTAAGATTCCCATTTATGTAGAGGTCTTATTGCCCAGAAACAGTATTTTGTAAACGAAATAGGAGCACTAGTATGAAATAAATGGCTTTGCAGAAAGGACTTACTGGTATTGATGAAACGTAAAACATAAATAAAGAACTTCCTTTTTAAAGTTAGCTTTTGATTTATAAGGAAGGAAAGGGAAGGGGGATGGGGTAAAAAATTTTTAAAATGTCCATTGCGCCCCACCAATAATTTTTTGCTTCCGCCGCCCATGTACATATTGTTTTTGACGGCCGAAGCATGGTTACGAATGGCATGCGCAGCACCGTAACTTGAAGAATTTCTATTTTGATGACGTTACGAAAAACAAGGGTTTTTGAGTGACTCTTAAAACGCATATTGGGCTCGCTACGAACGGTGCATTTTTTTGAAAATTGGCACATAGATAGGATTCTTTTTTCTCGCTGTTAGGAAAAAAAATCTTCAAATTTTAATTTACACATACATTAATGTAATACACTTCAAAACCAAAAATTTGTAGCTTTATCAGTTGAAACTACTTGGATGTTTACTCTGTTTCCCCCAAAACAAAAAAAAAAAAAAAAAAATTCACCGTGTATAAACCTAGAAATGCCGTCTAGAAGTTAGGTAGATTCAAAAAACAAGCCAAGCATTTCTGTCAGTAGTGGACATAGCAACATTTAGGTTCTGAAAGAGTCTTCCATACGTAGTCTAAGGCTGTAGGTTTTTATTATTGCCCTTCTACCGAGTTGTATGTGATAGACATTTGCCAAGGTAGAAATTACCTATGCATATGTAATATCCAAAGCTTTGTAAAATACTATATAGAGCCACTGCGAAACTAAAAATAATAGTTTATGGAAAGTAAAGTGAAGCAGTTTGGAATTACGCTAATATTTGTTATGTCTCAAAGGATACGAGTTTGTGATTACACGGAGGGCAAAAATTCTGAGCGGGTGAAGCGGAGCAAAAAACCATACTGATCTTGCTTTATTAAATCTGTAGGCAAGGTCAAACGTTTCGCCCCATCTCCGCCGACTTAACACCAAAAACGTTTCCTCGTTTGTTTGCTGTAAAAAAAAAAAATAAATAAAAAATTTAAATAGAGATGTCTTATCTTTCTTTTGGGGTTCCTCGTTAATCTGTCTAAACGCTGCAACACGAAACCTTACGTTTTAGGCATGTTTGGGACTCAACTGGATGAGAAACCAATGCGCAGCTCCTTTTCAAATAGAGATCTGGCCTTTGGTTTGTCCGTAAATGAAAAGATTGTTAGGCACAAAATTGCTTAGTTTTTTTAGACATGATATTTCTCAATGTCTGGATGATTTGAGTATGAGCGTTGTGGTATATTTAACAATTATATTCTCTGAAGTCGAGGTGAATAGTGGCAGAATATTCACCTGTATTCATTCATTCAGAGTATTATTCTCCGAAGAATCGAGGTGAATATTCTAAAAGCAGTCTCAAAAGAATAATTGTATTAGTACATACAAACTCTGTGACCTCGTGCAACTTGAATACAAATTTTCTGGGTTTTTACTTTCTTATTTGCTCCCAAACTACATTTTAATCTGTCTAACACAGACTCGCTTTCATACTTCAACTCATGCGTAAAAAATCTGAACGAACTTACAGTTTACAGAAAGAACTTCAACCAAAATAGAAATATTGAAATTAGAAATTGCGCATATTACCAAGGCCCCGAAGACTAGAATATGAAATAGGTCACTCCTTTATAAGACCACATCGCAAGAGTTAGTGTTAAATAGTTGATTTCAACTTCATTAAAAACAAATATAAATATTTACACTGGCCTCAAAAGAGTGATGTTTTTGTCCGTGATTTTAAAAAATCTACTGAAAAGAAAGACCGCTTCAAAGTTCGATTCAGATTGAATATATAGAGATTACTCAATGGAAAATGCGCGCGTACGGTTTTTATGCACGAGTTGAGAAGTATCAAGAAAACGAACGAGTGAGCGCAGCGAACGAG
>JAOEHV020490130.1:0-22555 GCA_025447995.2 Isaurus tuberculatus
TCAACACTAACTCGGAAAACTACTTCAGGTGTTGTGAGGAACATTGGCCAGATATATAACAAATTTGTAACTATTTTTTTTTATAGATTAAAGTCAATATGTATATTTATCTGGTTAAAGAGAGAAATCATAGCAATAAATCATACACCACTCATTTTCAATTTAGGTTGGTTGTGTATAATTCTCAATTGAAATTGGTTCATCCCCATTTTTGATTTATTTTAAAGCCAGAGGCCAACCAAACAATAAAAAGCTTTTTTCAGAAATTAAAGCTCGCGCTTTCCATAACTTTTTCCGGAATTTCCTTTTTTCGACTCATTTAGCCGATAAAAAAGCGGGAACCAATAGAAAATTTATTCGTGATTTATCTACTCAAAATTATCTGTATAAACTTAGTTAAACTTTATCAGATCAAACGTAAACAACGATTTGTGATCTAACTGCTGTGCCGTGTAAACACTAACTATTTTGGGAATTTCGTGACTATATAACGAAATATATCTTGAGCGAAGGATGTGTACACATGCTTATGCCCTGGTTATCATCACTATCTAATGCAGTTTGAAAAATGTTACTGAGAAAACAGTCAATTCAGTCTGTAGACAGCAACAAGTCATAGCAAACTGTAATTTTTTCTTTTGGTGATGTGTCCAAGAAAGAAAATTATCAATCATCAACCGACAAACCAAACGAGTGCAAATAAAGACAGAGAAAAAGTACATTATTAAATACAAATAAAAACAAACAAAAAACCTAAAACAATAAACAAAAAAGAACATTACTGCCATAAATGTTGGTCCGCAACGTAAAGACTATAAAGCTTCCTTGCAGAATAAAAATAAAATCATAATATTGCAAAATATGATATATGAAGAAATATGGATAAAACTCTTAATACTTTGGAGCATTTTTTCGTTAATGTATTGGCTTTTAGCCATAATCTGTAGCGATTTCATTGAAAGAAAGATCAAAAATGTTCAAAATTTATGCTAGACGTTTTCAAAAATTAAGTAATTTTGCGACCTTTTAAAGACAAACTTGAGGCTCATGTAAATGAAACAAATTTATTGTTTGTTATTTAGAGTTACTTCAGATTATCCAAAAGATTTAAAAAGTGCAAATGAAAAACTTTGTTCCAAAATTAAAACCACAAAGCAAATTTGAGGTTATCAAAGGCCACAATCAAACAAGCATAACTTGGAACTGATTCACTGTTCAAACTGAATATTTCAATGTTGCTTGCTATAATATATGGCCTCTAGAATGTTTTTTAAATCTACCACTTTAATTGATTACATAAAAAGAAAAGACAATAGCAATAATACCTTTGAGACAAGTATTCGTAGAAGCTCTCGCTAACTGCGTTAATCTTCAGTTGGCCACTCGAATGTTGCAAAGGATCACTTTCGTTTTTCAACAAACTATGATTTTCGTTTCGCATGCAATCGTTAACTGAGGAGAGAGTATAATATAGAGTGAAGACAATCTAAATTATGAACCAAATTTCTCTCCTAGCTGAAAATAACAGAATACATACGTGCAGTTATTAAACTGCCGTGATGTGTTTTCAAAACAATTAGTTGATAGCATCATTGGTAAGTAAACAGAAAGTTGAACTTTTAAGCCCACAAATAGGCGTGTAAGAAAATATTTTGAAAAATTATTGGTCGAAGGCGGTCATGCAAAAATAACAGAAGGACCGGAATATTTAATAGGCGTAGATGCCATTGTCTGTTTGTCTTTTGCGCTTTGTTAAGTTCTTGATATACGAGCAAAGGTGAGGACCATGTACATCCGGAATCGTGATTATTGTGTAAAAGCACAAGGAAAAGAACTGGACGATTTGGCCAGAACTTAACCGCACATGCGCAAACTGTATTATGTGGCAGATCATATATATTCAGCTGTTTCGCCTAACTGGGTTTCAAAAAGCCTTTAAAGCGTTTTATGATTGGTAAACTGAGCTTAATTATTCAAGCAAGACATAATTCTAGGTGTTTTTTATCTTTTCATGTTGATAACCGCTATTACTTTTTTTGTTTGTTTAAAGTTTCCCTCAATACAAACATCTTAAATTCAAACTACAAATTTAAATAATGAATTCGGTAAAAATGTTTACTCTTTTAAATTCTGTGGATGAATAGGAATACGAATTTGAATGACCGAATTGGAAATGAACCAAGCGATGATCATGAAACAAATTAAGATAGTTGAAAAGAACGCAAAGATTCAGCTATTCGAGATTAATATAAAGCACAGAAAAGAAAAAAAAGAAAGAAAAAGGAAGGAAAAACAAAAAGGAAAAAATTAGGAGGGGAAAAAAATTAGTGAAGATGAAATAAATTGTTAAAAAGAAAAAAGAAAAAAAAATTAATAATTTTTTAAACAAAATTGAAAAAAAGCGATCAATGTTTAGTTACTTTAAAATGTGTAATTGATGTAAAAACAATTCTTTAATTGAACGAGCTCTTCCAAACCCCAAACCATATTTTTGACGATGAGGACAATCGTTCCAGGTGTAATAAAATTTCCGAAAATGCAAATGTTTAAAGTTACTACGAACATTTTATTGATTAGCAAAAATAATTATCTACATGGTACTTTCTAACAACTGTAGTAAGCGTTTACCTAAATCTTAGTACCATAATATCTTTTGCTTTTCTTTCGGGTTCTTTTTTCTGTTAAGGACAAAATAACTTTCAAAAGCATTTGGCTATTTTGGTCTTTCCTAAGAGCATTTTGCTGTCAGTTTTATGCTAAGGCCTTTAGTGAAAAATATCCTTGGAAATATAATGTTTCGACATAAACCGGTTTGAACCCAGAGGACAACACACTATAACTACTTATTGATAGAGACATCACTGAAAGTGCAGCAAAGAAATCTTGTAAAAATCTATTTCGTGCAAATTATGGAGTGTCATCCCTTCCTGCAGCTTTAAAGTTTTGAACATTGACGCGTCAAGCAACAAACCAAAAGCACTACTCATTAAAATTTTAAAAAACCTATGGCTTTATTAAAAGTTCTAAAGGTAATTAGTTTAATTAACAAAAATTTGTCAAACAACTCTGGACATTTAATAAATACACGATCAACTAGTTTTTGTTGAAAAAATGTTTTTATTTTTTTTCTAAAGGCGATCAATATTTAATTTATTTGGGTAGTTTTTTGTGCTTTTAAAGTTTTAGATATTTCTCAATTTTTAACATTTTTTGTTATCCCCAAAATTAAGATGTTTTTCCTTTTTGCAATGTAAAGTTTAGCGTTTAAGTTAGAATGATTCTTCAATTGTTTTATATTTTCGCTGCTTTGTTGTGCTCTTCCATTAAAGATATTTAGACTTTTTAATTAGTTCTTTCCCTTGATTCTCTACAATAGGATTTTAAAAGCCGCTTCAAACTTGATGAAAGGTTGATAATTATTTGACCGTTCATATTATGTAAACAGTGATGCACGCAACTTTTGAAAAGCGACTCCTAGCAATCGTTTTTAAACAAATCTCGTTTTTGGCTGAGCTGTAAATTCAAAATTTGTGTTGTTAGAGGGTTTATACCGGATGAAATGGCGTTGAAACAATCATGTGGTCTTTTCACGAATTTTGCATAAATCAGCTTTTGTTTTACTCGATGAAATTCATATGATTTAGTTTTTGATGGTTTACTCGATCAAGAATGGAGTTTAATAACTATCAGTGGAACAAAATTAGCTTTCCTTTTTTGTTTTTAAAATTTCAAGAGTGCATAAAGCAGTATATATCATTCAAACTTAGCATTAATTTATACTAGCTAACAAAATAAGTCTGAAATTGCTGTAAAACATTTTCAAAAAATTCGGCAACGCAATTTTTTTTTGGAAACGACTACTTGTAAGAAAAAAATATACAGTTTGTAGCGACATAGCTTCAAATCCATTTTGCCTCAAAGCGACGAACATCTGCGTTAATCGAAATGATTTGTCCCCTAGGGAAGTCGATAAAACATTTTCACAAAAAATCGTTTTAAACATTTTAAGAATACAGCGTTTTTGTAACTCAAGGATATCGCTTTGAACTAATACAGTCATCGTTTCGAGCTCACCAAAGCCCATCCCTTGATCGGAAAATCGTCTAAAGCAAATTTAGAGTCGCTCAGATTATTTTCGCTCGGTTTAAGTACATGAATGATGCTGTCGATTGCAATTTTTTTCACGGTTTGCAAATCAGCCTTATTGCTCGTTCTCAATAGTTTCTACAGTCGAAACGTAGTGAAGTCAACCAAACAGAAATTATTTTAGATTATGATTGGTTTTTAAAGTTTAATACGGCCTTTTTTGTAATTATTTTCATATTTTATATTCAAAGTTTACTTATTGTATAATTTGGATAAAATGTCAATTCGACCTACCATGAAAAGTGAGGAGATCTTTTTAGGTGCGATTATAACAGTTCGGTTTGATCGGACCGGCGTCTTCCTAACCATACAGCAAATCGACAAATGGGAAAAACACACTTCAACCTTTGTATTTCTTCAATTGTCAAACTAGTACTAATTGCTTTTAATTTACCCAAAACATCCGAAAAACAATTGTATGAATAAGTAGCAACAAACTTGTCGAATTAGACGGTATTCTAAGGATTTCGGCGAAACGTGAAAGAAGATTGATGAGTCCCATCATTCGAGCGGAACTTTTCTGACCTTGTTTTACGTCCAAATACAAACTTTGCCTGCTATTTTAAGTCCATTTATATTACAGAACCGGTAACTGCAAATGAATGTCAATTTTTAGCAAATTAATTAACTACACTTCCTTGGAGCGCATTTTCAAAGAAGCTTTTTCTATTTACTTTAATATAATTCCCGGAGTAAAGTAAAACCTGGTCAAAGACAAAGAGCCGCCGCCATAGACGTCACAAGGCTGGATTAGGAACAACGACGAGTGAAGATTGATTGTCATGCATGAGAAGAGCATTTTTTATAGTTTTCAAAAAAGCCAACGGGAAACAAAGATCAAATATAACACTTTATTTGTATAAACTTCTACTTATCTCTTTCTCCCTCTAGCATACCCAAACTGAGGGCTACAAAAGTGCTTTGTCTCTCATTTTGCTTTTAAAGTGTAAATGTTCTGATCTTGCAAACCACTTGTATACAATACCAAATGATTTAGCAATGTGTTTTTTAATAATTTTTCGCGTTCATAGAGTTTAAATCTCCAGAGAACAATTTAAAAAACTCAAAATGAAAAAAAAGAAGGAATTAGAAAATTGTTTTATGCCATATTTTAAAAAGGTAAAACCACTGAATCACCTTTATATCTGACCGTAGTTTTTAATATAGGAAGAACGCGACATTAAGTTAAATGGCTCTTTGCTCTCAAATTTAATTGTATATATCAATAAGTATTATAAATGCTTATTTTTGGGTAGATAAAAATAGTCAAGCTTTATCGTCTTAATTCTCAACGACTGGGTCTTAATAGTTGAAAAGAGGTGTTAATGAATGAGTGGGCTCTTGGTGCCCCTTTTGATTTTCGAAGCAATACGACTATATTTTAGAAAATTACAGGTTATAAAGTTATTTCCATCCTAATTTAGAGCGTACGCCCGGCTGGGTTAAATAAATTTTTTGAGTTTTATTGGCTACAAATAAAAATATTTAAGTGTTTTAAGTAACTATAAAGAATAGTCAAACGATGCTGTATCAAAAATTGAAAATAAATCTCGAATTTTTTTTTTCCTGCGCTATTATTCGCCGGTTTCAGCAAATATTGGATCCTGGTTAGTGCAATCAAAATATCAAAATTAAGGGAGCCAATGAGGTGTGTCGTACCAGCTCGCCTTCTTTTTTGTGTTTGTAAGCAAACATGTTTCTCTTGTCAAAGAATATTTACATATAATAAACAAGTACAACTAAATATATAAGTTCGTCTTTTAGTTGATAATGAATGTAAAAGGCAATTTTTAGGGTCGTCAAAGAAAACAGCAGGGCAGTCATCTTTATATTTTTGTTCAATTATTACTGTTCTTTAAGAAAAACAAAAAAAACGGTCATAAATTAAATAAAGTGAGCTGTTTCTTATCCAAACTTCACAAATGTCTGTTTGTCATTTTTCATTATTTTTCTACTCAAACCTCTCAAAGGCTAACGGTAAATAAGTAAAATTATTATTCACCCATGTCGTAAACGGGTAAATGTCAACTGTTTAGTGGTAAAAGTTGGGAACCAAATTGTTTGAAGAAGTTTGGAACAGATTGACCAAATGATGAAAACAAGAAATTAACTGGAATATAATGGAAATAATTGGATAAATAAGGTAGCCGCTACTGTATTCATAATCCTACATGGAACTCCAGTCAAAGACAACCTAACATAAAAAATAATTGCATACCAGTTCAAATAAACACAAGTATAAATTAAGGAACCTAGGACACACTAGTAAAGTAACAGAATCCAAGATTAAACAAACACATTTTGAAAAAAATTTGCATTTTCATATTCCGTTGTTTTGTGTATTTAAGAGCAAAGGGAACTCGACGAGTTTTTTTTTTTTCGCGCAGATATTGTATAAAGCTGTTGAATTGAGCTCGGAAAAAGATAGTTATTAACTTTTACTTATAAAAACTGATCTCAATTAATGGCTTTCTGTAGTGTAAATAAGATTCAATCAGTTTATTACTCTACGAGTGACTCTTGCAAATTGTAAATTAATTGGACACTCTAGAGGTCTAGTTTTATTATTCCTCTAGTGAAGACGTGCGTTCGTTCTCCTAATAGAAATATATTCGAGAAGTGATTCTTAACTTCATTAATAATGTTTTTCCTGATTCGTTCAAAGATACTAAAACAAATTGACAACTCGGCATCACAGAACCCGACTAAACAACCTATCTGGCGTTCTGGCACAAGAGCTGTAGACATCCTCGAGGTATAATGAGTTAAATTCCAACTAAGGGCCACTGGCATATAGTAGATTGTGGAGGAAACTGCAAGGCTTCAGTTCCACATAGCACAAAGTAGATAGAATAAGGGAAGGTAGATGGAAGCTTTCTATTTCATATGGCGCAAATCTGATTGGTGAAGGAAGATGGAAACCTTTTGTTCCACAAGACAAGAAGTAGATAGGTGAGAAAAGGTTGAGACCTATTATGGACCAAATGGCACGAACTAGATAGGTGAAGGAAGGTGGAGGCCTTCTGTTTCTCATTGCACGAGTAGATTGGTGACTAAAGAAACTAGGAGGCTTTCTGTTCCACAAGACAAACATATATGTTATATATATAGGTTAAGAAAGGTGGAGGCTTGTTCCTCATGGCACGAAGTAGATAGGTGAAGGAAGGTGGAGACCTTCTGGTCCACATGGCACGAAGTAGATAGGTGAAGGAAGGTGGAGACCTTCTGTTCCACATGGCACGAAGTAGATAGTGAAGGAAGGTGTCCAGACTCTGTTCCATATTGCATGAAGTAGATAGTGAAGGAAGGTGGAGACCTTCTGTTCCACATGGCACGAAGTAGATAGTGAAGGAAGGTGGAGACCTTCTGTTCCACATGGCACGAAGTAGATAGTGACGGAAGGTGTCCAGACTCTGTTCCATATTGCATGAGGTAGATAGTGAAGGAAGGTGTCCAGACTCTGTTCCATATTGCATGAAGTAGTGAAGGAAGGCTAAGACCTTAAGGGCTACATTGTGTAAAGTAAACATATGAAAGAAGGCGGTAGTTTTCTGTTCCACATGTTACGATATAGATAGGTTAGTTAACGTGAGAAGTAGATAGTTGGAGGCCTTATGCTCTACACGGCACGAAATAGATAAGTTTTTTGTTTGTCTTAATGAATAGTTATTTCAAATCTCTTACAGTTACTTTTTTGAGAAAAACTTATGAAATAGAATACGCATAATGGACAATTGCTTTTTAAGTAAAGTACCTTGTAACTAAATATACTCTTTTTGTTTCCCCAGAATTGCTACCAATCACAAAGTTCTTACAATTTTTAACAACCAATGAAGGATTCCGTAGTCTTGCACGTAAGTTTTATTTGGTAGATAGATAGATAGATTGATTGATTCGTTTAAATGCTTAGTTACACTAATATAAACATGTTTCATTGTATGAAAACGACTAATCCAAAGGGCCACATCATCTAGTTGGTAATTGTCAGAGTGCCCTGGCAATAAATGATTTCCGGCTTTCTTTTGATTGAAAAGCCGCCATTGACTTTAGGTTTAATTACTTGCCTTGAGGTTTTTGAGACACTTAAGTCTTCAAACGTACATTTGCTTTTAAATTTTGAGCAAAAGTGACACATTTTCATTTCTCTATCTTCTGATTAGAAGCGCAATAGTTTTAAATGCAGCCTAGTCGATGCAACGATGCGCAATATGTCCAATATATATAAAGTTATCCCGAGACAGACAAACTAATTTTAATTAATATCAAATTATTTCTGTTTTGAGACCGCTTCCTCTAGCCATTAGTTGATTTTAGTGTCTCGTCTGCTTTCCTTGATTGAGTCACTACATAAGAGATAAAACTGCATGCGTGGACTGCCATTAGAATCTTGATTCAACTCTTGGTTCAAAGACTCACTTTCAAACCGGCCATGATACGTTTTCCTCGAAACACCTGTTTGACGGTAACTTTCTCTATCATGAAAACCTCGACGAAATAAGTTTTTTATACCGTGTCGGTAGTTCTCGCTAAATATGAAATAAAGAATTGGATTGATGGCGGGGTATAGATAACCAATTAAGGACGCTAAAACGTGGAGTGTCTTTAAATGGCACGGAACGACGGCGCCAAAAACAACCAAAAACGTGTAAACATTGTAAGGTACCCACACTAAAATAAACACAATGACAACTGCAACAACCATTCTGGAAACTTTGCGATTTTGTCGCTGGCGACCTTTCAGCTGACAGCGTCCTCTTTTACTTACCGATAGCTCACCGGGTGGAATTTTTCGGCGGCTTAACTTGATAATAATGGCGGAGTAAAGCGCTGTTATCACGGAAACAGGGATTAGACAAAGTAATAAAAAGATTATTATTGAATAAATGCGCTCTGTTTTAATATCGTCAAATTCTGGCCTCCAGGTGTAAATACATTTCGTTTGTCCGTTAGATAAGTTCATTAGTTTGAACGTGTAGAGGTAGGGAGCGTGCAGTAACATACCAAATACCCATGTCAGTGGAATTATAAATTTCCGTGCACGGGACATGATGCCAGCAGCTCTCATTGGGAACATGACAGCTACAAAGCGATCGACCGCTAGCACAACGATACTTTCTATTGACACTGCCACAGTGATATCCTGTATGTAGTAGACCAACTTACAGGAGATTACACCGAATATTCCTGTGAGTAACCAGACACGATCACCAACAAACAACTCAAAGACACGTCTTGGCATTAGAATCAACACGAATAGAATATCCGAAATGGACATGTTTAGAATGAAGTAGTTAGCTGAAGTGTGCATCTTTTTGTCTTTATAGATGATAAGAGAAACCAGAAAGTTTCCAGTCAAACCTGCGATAATTATAATGATATATGCAGTCAAATAGATGGTTTTGATTCTTTCCACCTCGCTCATCGTAAAGCATTCCGTGTGGTTTTTTTCTTCCAATTTTTTGTTAACGATTGATAGGTTTGCTTGAGAGTTCATTGGTCCTGCTATAAAATTTGAGGTGAAGTTTAGAAATTGCTTTTCTTGTCACATGTGGCAGGTGTAGAATTCCTTGTGTATAATATTCTTTCCAAAATTACTCGATCTTGAGTGATCTCAGCAAAGGGTGAAACTGAAAAAAAATGTTCGCTCTTCCAATGGGCTTAATCAAACAGTTTTAACTTACCATCGGACAAGTTTTAAGCTTCAAGACAAAAGGCCTGATCCTTTACAGTGGCTATATCAAAGCTCAATCATTGTTCAGCTGTTTAAAATCTCAAAGCTTGACTTGAGAAGGGTCGAAATGCTAATTCTGTTTTACCCAAGTACTTGACGATTTGCTTGCAATTTATCTGTCCATGACCCTAATTGTGACCATCTGGTACCAGAATCACGAGGAAAATCTGGAAGAAACTCGGGAAAACTGCAATAATTCCTCAAACATTTGCATGCAAAAATGTCACTTATTAAATCAGGATTGACAAAACTAGAATACACAACCTATAGCGAAAAGTAATTAGTTGATATCGAACAAGCGTCTTTCAGGCACCTGCTTTATAGCAGAGCCAACAAAATGGTTTTTTAAAAAAAGTTGAAACCCCGGAGGTTTTAAAAAATACATAAAAATGAGGATCATATTTCAATTATAGATCCTTTTCAAATAAATGTAAAACTCCTTTCAAAAATATTCACTCGTAATATCATTATTTTTTTTCATCTTTGCCAGCATGTGATAATGAAATAAATTATTTTCCTAATAATGAAATAGTTTTTAAAACTAACTATTAAAATAGATGAATTCATTGAATGAAAAAAAAGGGTTTAATAAATGAAAAGAGAATATTTAATTTTCAGTCCGATTCATTACTTGTCTAAAAATATCGAGGACTAATTTCTTTTGAATTTTTACCAAAACAGTGAATTTTCTGGGTTGGTTCATTTGTGAATGGACTTTTAAAATGCATACCAATTTTATCAATACAAGAAAATGTTGTTTTAGAGGAAGTTCTGTGATAACCCTAGGGGGAATTTTTCAGGAAAATCGCAATCTCTGTAAACACTTTTAAACCAGTGAAACTCAATTATTTCTTAGGTATAATTTTAACATAATTTCTTTCAAACAAAACACTTAAGAAAGACTTTGCGGATGCCAAGATATCGAAAATCAATTAGTCAGGTGACAGCATGGGTCTATTATGGACGGATAAAGGCTTTCTGAACTCCTGCTTTCACGGAAAGAAAGCTGGTTTTCCTTACTTCTTTGACATTTTCTCTTTAAAGGAGTAAGTTTCCCTGACAACCAAAAAGAAACTTTCCATGCCCTATATTTTAGATCCCTTTTCGTGACTTCAAACAACAATTAAAAGTTAACGTTAGGTGTTAACGTACAGCCTTGTACAGAGCTAAACTGATAACAGAATATGCATCTGATGTAGTTTATTAAAATCTTTTATTAAAAAAAACATTAACGTAGAGAACAATCTTAAAGATTATGTTTAAAGAAAAACACTGTTTATTAAAATGGAAAATCATGCAAAGCCGATTCAATAATTTTTTTGTGCAAAGCGATTTCAAGCAATAAAATATTGATGGTTCATTTGTTTTTAAAAAAACCCTAAAAACAGTTTTTATTTTCTGACAATTTAAGTGAAAAACATTCGCCTTAGCCATTGCAAATCAAACCATTTATCTAAATTGAATAAATGAAAACTGGTATGTATGTAAATTGTTCTTAGAGAAAAGCATTAGAACAGAGATTGTTTCATTCATCGGTCACTATGATGAATATAACGTATATGTGCGAGAAACAAACTTTGCAAATATTACCAGCTGGTAAGAAAACAATCAAAGAACAAACAGAACTGAAATTTAAAAACAAACGCGGAGGATTCTGCTTTCCACTAGTTCGTAATTAAATATTCTAATTAACGTCTTTACAAGCAGGGAGTTGTTTCTAAATCTTCCAAGCCATTTTTCTTGTGAATATTAAGTGGAATATTAAGATACTTTAGAGGGAGAAAAACCGGAGATCTCGGAGAAAAGTCCTTACAGTCCCACATGGATTGAAAAATATCTGCCCGGGTTTTGATCACCGGCTCGTAGAGGTGGGCAAGAGTGAGAGATGACGATGAATACACAGACTTAACTCGCAAAAGCAGTTGCATGAAAGATTTTTTTAATTTACACTAGCTCTTAATAGAACAAAATCAACATTTCAAAACTTTTAGCAAATTCGTAATATTCAAATTTGAACTTTTCTGTACACATTTTTAAAAACTTTTTTAAAAGTAAGGTTAAATCTAATAACCCATAAATGGCTTAAGTCTATACTTAAATACGAAGATAAAAAAGAAAATCTTCAAAAGTTCTTAGGATACAAGAGCTGAAACCTTCAACTTAATAGCCAATCTTGTTGGCCAAGCGATGCATAGAAACTGATTTTAGATAATATTCTGAACGATGATGAATATTAAATTACCATAATTTAACTTTCATACAAATTAATATTATATATCGTTATGTGAACAGAACAGTTTTCCTTTTTGAAAGCTTATGGTGAACCATTTTTTTTCCTTACAGTTGTATGAGATTGAATGGGCTAAACTCAAACTGACTTTATAATTCAAAATATTTTAAAAAAGAGTTTATGTCACTGGGAATTGTTAAAGGCGATTAAAAAGCAAACATTCGATCGAGAAAGTTGTCGTTGCTTTTGGCAATAGTTATATAAATTGACAAGTTTCGTGGGAAAAAAAACACCAAAGAATTGACAAAGAAAAAGTTTGATTTTGGAGAATCGACTTTTTTCCTCTGGACAAAGGCTTTGTTTCAGTGTAATACGTTTTTTTTTTTGAAGGAATCAAATGTTTTTTTCGAAAATGTTTATTCCAAAGAAACATGTTTAGGTTTCATGGAATTAATTTTATTTCAAGGAAGAGTGTTTTTGTTCGGAAAAAAGTTTTCATTTCAAAGAAAAAAATGTTTGTTTCAAAGAAGCAAGAAAAATCCGCTTTTTTCATCGCCTCCATCTTTTGGAAATCTTTATATTTGTAATTTACGACTCGGGCAACAAATACTTTTAATATATAAGATATTTTAAGACATGGGTTGTTAAACCCTTGGAAACACAGGGCGATTTTATTTGCCAGTTACAATAATTGGCAAAATACACCTTCTAGTGTGTGTCACTATGAGGTAGCAAAATTCGTTTGTCACAGCGACTAGCAAAATACCATATGTCGTTATCAGATACCGGCGAATAAATTTACCTCAATTCTCAGAGCCGGATTCGTTGCTAGTCTGTCTAGTGTGTTCCTTCCTGCGATTTCATGTGCTTGTTGCAGGTTAATCGTTAGCTCGTTCAACCGATCGATTTTGTAGTTTGATCACATGACTCTTCAAAATAGAAGAGGATTTCAAGTTTCCACAGACAAAGTACTTAGCAACAAAAATCGCCAGAAAAATTTGCCATTTTTTTTTCAGTTCAGTTTTTTTTTTCAAAAAAAAGAAGGCCATATGCGTCCTCAAACACTATAGCTAAATTCACTGCGATCAGCGGAGAAAATTTTTATCACTGGCTTTTACCTCAGACGACTAAAATAAAGTTTCAGATCTGAAAATATTGAATCTATAAGCATTTTGCTCATTGGCCCTATGCCAGTCTCCAAAACAATACATCGCTGCGGGTACAGAGCTGCCAACCACTCCTCAAGTGAAGTGTGATTAACCAATGGAGCATAATTTCTCCGACTTGGACTCCTACTCATAACCATGATAAACCACAGAGAGAGAAAAACCTTAGGTTTACCAGGCTCTCATTTGACCTGATGATGTTGCCAAGATGGCAGCGAAACGTTGTCTAATAAGAGCTTTGGGATAATGTCAAGATGACGCACCCCCCCCCCAAAAAAAAGCACTTTGGGGGGGAGGGTGGTGGTGGGGCGCCTTCTTGACCTTGTGTACAACATCACTTATCTAATCAACAACGATCGGTGAAACGATGATCGCTCCGAAAGGAGCGCTTGATTACAAAAAATAAAGCAAAATAACACAAGTTATAAGAACTTCAGGATAATTTATTCTCAAGGTTGGCCCCAAGCCCCTGTTAAAATTTTCAATCCGAACATTGCTTAGTTGTTTGTTTGTTTGTTTTATTTTGACAAATATAGCGTTTTATCACATTTGAAAATAAGGTTTGAAATAAAACTTTTTGTATGTTTAGTTTTTTGTTTTTCAGTTTGTGGCTCTTACATGATAATTGCTAAAAATATATTATTCTATATTTTGTAGATTTCGTAGTGACGAGTCCTCTAATCACAACAAACGTCAATAGTCTGTAAGCAGCCAATCGTGTTTTTCTGGGCGATCATCTGTTCTTCGTAGGAATGAATTCGGGTTGCCATGGTTTCCGGTCCTAAACTTTGGGTCCTTGAAAAATTAAACAAAAGAGAATATTTGGATTTAGATTTTTACCCCGTATCTAAGGAAATTATAACATATGAAAGGAATAAAATCTCAGCTAGAGAATAGAGACTAGAGACCAGGAGATGTGGGTTCGAGTCCCAGTCGGAGCATTTCACTGATTGTTTTCGGAAGAGTATGTCGAGGGTAATATTCACAGTGTTCTGTTCCTATTTGTTCAGTTCATGTGCCAAGCCTTCTATGCCTCAATATATATAGTTATTCTATTTGGAACTCCCGGACGGGTGTTACGAGCCAAGAAACATACTCTAATGAAGGAAGGGGAAAATATCAGGCCCCAGGGATCACCTGCGGATACCTCTACACCCCGTAACTTACTATTTTGCCAGCGTGGTGAGTCCCGGTGGTGGAGTGGTTATCATGCCTGACTAGAGACCAGGAGACGTCGGTTCGAGTCCCAGTCGGGGCATTTCACTGATTTTTTTAGGAAGAGTATGTCGAAGGTAATATTCACAGTGTTCTGTTCCTATTTTTTCAGTTTATATAAAATCTCAGCTTCTGCCATTTTAAATATTTTCGGCATAGATTTGGTGTCTATAATAACTGCAGTAGATATAACAGAATGCAAAACAAAATTTTGGTCGAGGGAGATTGGGACCGAAGTTATTGTCATAGCAACCAATTGGCAGAGTTTATTTTGAAGAACAGTCAAAGTTTAACAAGTTACCCAAGTTTCATCACGATACGTCAAAACCTTAGTGTGATAAAGCTTCTGGAAATCTAAGGTGGAGTGCTTGTTGAGTAAATGACGTCATTACTGGCAATCGCGGCCATTTTTTAAACTGACATGTCTCTGGAAATAAAGAAGATTTTTGAAAATGGAAAAAGGCAAAATGATTTACTACTAATGTTCTTTCAAACGAATTCTCAAAGAAGGAAAGTTTAAATTTGATCGTAGTGGCACTTTAAATAGATTTTTGCGTTCGACGAAGGAGAACGCTTTCTAATCTTGACGTCACTGCTAGATGCTATGCTTTTTTGAGAATTTTTGTGTAACATGTGCCTCGTTTTCGTGTATATGGCATTTGCCTAATGTCGATCAGTAACGTTTTTTTGACGTCGGTGTTGAGCGAGTGAAGGTTTGTTGATTTGTGCTTAAAACTGTTGCGCAGAAATATGAGTGGAGATATTTACCATAACATCAGGAGGTTGATATGCAGTGATATATTTTCTAGTGGGAAAAACGCTGTTTTTCGTGTCGGATTCGATGGCGAATTTCGAGCAAGATTTTGCATGTCGCTCGTCGAACGCATTCACTATAATCTTTGATTATTACTAGTTATAAGAATTGATGTGAGGCAAAAAAATGGTTATATTGGGCGGAGACAATTCCATTTGTTAATGTAGCGTAGTCTAAGCGATTTCGTTTGCATTGTGTTTTCTTCACCTATCCCATCTCATGTTCCACCTGCTGGCGAGATCTCGCTGGGAATTAGATTGAAAGGCATACTACAATCACATGTTTTTAAAACTTTAATACAAGTTTAAGCCTTTATGCACTTTTATTTTTAAAGACGTCTAAATACTGTCAAATATGTCTGCTGGTAATTCATAAGTTATTACCGGCTAAGAAACGCTTGACGGTTTTTTTTTATTAAAGACTTGCCCAATTAACACATGCTTTCTTTTACTTCTACCTTATCGTGTGTAGTCTTAATAACCATTAGTCCGTGAACAAGCTTAATTTCGGTTCTCTGTTCTGTTTATATTATTCTAATAATACTTATCTGCTTCCTGTTTCATGAGCTAGGGGTCTTATTGTTCATTTCCTGCGCGTTCATTTAATTAATTTTCTCTTTATTAATTGATTGTCTTACAAGACGTTCTCATGCTGAAGAATCCGTTGAAATAATATTTTTTCCCATAAAATTAAAGAACTAATTCCCTGAATAAACGTTAAAGTTTAGAATTAATTATTACGAATTTAGTATCACCGAGTACGAGTAGTTATCTGAAAGCACGCATAGGATATAAACGAAAAAAAAGGAAAAAACAAAATATGAGGCAAGCGTTGATAAGCACGCGCTTGCCTGTAACCTATATGAAAAAACGATATCAAACAACTGCAATGTTTTGAATGGGCAAACAAAAAACATTTGCAATTGTTTTGAATAAGAGGTTTTTAAGAGGCACATAGTCTGAGTTGTTTTGGGAAACAACATAAATTATAAAAAGAATTAGATTCAGAAAATATTTTGAAAAGAAGACAGGAACGAATATTGTATACTAAATCGGTATATGGTATACATTTTGTAAGCTTAGAAATATAAGAAGGTAATACATTACGTTTCATGACCTTACCCTTACAAATTTCTCTCTTTTCCTGCCAATAACAGTTTCTCCAGATACTTGTGCTTTTGTTTCATGAATGAAACATAATACTACTAACACAAAAAGAATGATAAGTCTTTTTTTCTGAACGGCCATGCCAGTTGCTCAAGTTCGCTAAACGGGTTTAATCTTCCTCTTGTTCTGTCTTGCTCTCTCGCAATGACATACGTATTTATAGGAAAGTCCTAAAGCCGCTTTTTAATTGTTGGTTTTTCTTCTACCGTGTAAATGGACTTTCACATCCGAACTGAATGGGTAATCACGAGAGCTCGGTGCAGCTGTTTCGGCAGATCCTAAACAGAACAATAGTTGATCCGATTCAACTCAGCTCAGTGTAATTGTCTTTGCGGCTAAAATAGCATCTCGGAAAGGACACGTTGCTATTGTGTTCAAAGGAAGTTGAAGTTATTACAAAGCCAGTACTTGATTTTTAAACAAAAGCTACAAGTCGTTTGAAAAAAAAAGTCATTCATTTTCCATAGTTTAGCCAAAAAAATTGTATAGGTTTAGACTAAAATTTCTCTTTGCTGTTCACAATTAAGTAATGACCGTTGTACTAATATGCGTGTGTCTGACATAACGCACTGTTTATAGAAATAAAAAAAAGGAATGGCTTTTCACTTTGTTTTGTACAGCTTAGAATGATTCATAACTTTGCAAATGTTTAAGTTAGAGCAAAACAAAAAAAAAATCTCGCCGTTTGACTTTTTACATCTTTTTTGTTAACCTCTACTCTAGATTTGTTATAAAAACAACGGATTTGAGAAAAATCTACTGCATGACTCAGCAAACAAAAGAAATGGATTCTTTCAATCGGTTTGAAATTTATAATGTATAACGCCAATCATTTTACAATTCCAGGAAGCCCAATGTGAATGGATTTCACCAACTGGTTTCAGCAACTGGCTCAAAAGTTAGAAGGAAAAAAATAATAATTTCTTTTCTTCAAGACAAACAAAATGGATGGTTACTTTATAAGGTTTCATCAACTTGTTCAAAAAATTGCATGAATAACACTAATCATTTCAACTCTTCAAGACAAATAGAATGAATGAAAAGTCGCTTTGTATATGGGGTTTTGGCAATTGGCTGTAAACTTGAGAAATAACCAGAGCCTGAGGTTTAGGAAAAGATACTTAACGAGAAACTACGCAGAATTTTAGCTCACTATCACACTGAACGAGATGGTTATCAACCTTTGCAGTTTAGTGATGTTTGTTTTGTTGTAATAAAATCATTTACTGATAAATACCACAATGAAAACACAAGTGTTCAAATATTTTACTTTCTCAGTTTGGTTCCTTTTATACATTAGCAAACACAACTGAGCAGGGACTGACTAAACTATTCGACCACAATTAGGAATAAAATATTGGAAGTTAACTTGGTTGATTTTTTGTTGTACTACTAGTCATATTTTAGATATAATGTTGATTTCGTGCGTGAACTGTTTATATTTTTACAAGCGGACCGCAAGTTATAAAGAAGGCAAATGTGAACGATGTTGTGCATTTAATTAAAGAAGAGCGTTTCAGATAATCTTCAACTAATGAATGCAGAATCCAATCTTATATGTTTTGGTTTCAATTGTGTTCGTTTGTAAAAATAATAGAAACTAATGAACTGTCGGTTCTATTATCCCAAAGTAAGTGTTTATTGTAAATAAGTAGTAATGTTTCCCGTCTACAACGGAGGGACGAGGTAATCTGTTTCTTCCAGTTTCATTACGAACTTAAAGCCTATGGTGCCGTTATTTGATTTTTCAAAACTGCTGGGCAGCCCTGATAAAACAGTTTATGTGATGATCATGATTTAAAACTCGTGTTTTTTATTTAAGATTTGATAAACCAGCTAAACAAAGTTACGCAGTGAACAACCACCTGGTTGTATGTTGACATCTTACCGCGAACGGACACTCACATGTTTATGTCGGGTGGGAGGAAATGAATACAAAATCCTTTTCAACAACAAGAAAAGATAGGAAATAAAGAAGCATTATTTAATGGAATATATCATGTAACACATTTTTAGATTTTCAGCACAAAATATTCAGTTTTTAAAACCAAATGGACAACTTTATCCGCGTACATTGACGTACATGAAGGAAGCTTGATAGTTTCTTTACTACTATAATGGATTTTAAAAATTTCTTCAAATTCTATGTATAAATTCTATCTACAATCGAGTTTCATAAAATCGAAAATAGCGTGCCTTTATATATATAAATAACAATTTCGAGATCTTTTCCTGTTGACTTTTACTCAATGAATTGAAATTGAAGAAATGTTTTTTAAAAAAAAGGTGTTCCATTTCTATCAGCCGGTGTTGTCATAGTCGTTATATTTTTCAACAGCATCGTTATAGCTAAAACTTAACCTTATTTTTATTTTCGGCACCTCCACTAATGTTTTTGTCGTTGTAGAGTAATATAGTAATATTTTAAAGATATAGAATTTTATGAGGATCGTTTTTAAGAAGACAGCTTTTGTACACTTAAAGTTGACAATGCTTTTAAAAACAATTTAAAATTCATGACTCATAATTCAAATGAGAGGTTGATTGCTATTTAGTTTAATTTATGTCATTCCGTAGGCGGTAAAGCCATAATCCAGATGGTCATTGTCTGAAAACAAAACAATCATAATTATTTTCTATTCTAATTTATTAATGCTAGACGAAAAAAGGAAAATTTTTTTGTAAGGGTTTGACATAGCTCAAAAAGAAACGCTGATTTTAACCTGCTGCACTCAAAGAAATTTGAAAGAAAAGAGTTTTGGAGTAAACGCTATTGCCGGAAGATTTCACTGCTATGGCGCTTTTGAATATACTTTATGAATATATCATTGACTGTACTCCATAATAATATTGTGTATTCGTCGAATTCGAAATCGGACTAACCAAAACCAACCTATCTAGCGCAAAAATCTTTTATATCAAATTTTTTTTTATTATTGTTTCTTTTCTTTTAAAGCATTAACAAAAAACACTAAATTTGAAATATTCTTTCTGATTAAAATTCATTTTTTTCTTAAAATAAAACCTATAATACAAATTTTTGTTTCCGGTTGAATTCAAACATGAAACAAAACGCGTACGAGCTATTGATGTTGAGGCTTGATCAAAAGTGAAAAGACATTATATTTGTTGTAAAAAACTTTCGAAACAAAGCTGTCACTCTCTTTCGGTTAGATTACGTACTATCAGACTACTTTCTGATTTTCGTTTCTTTTTAATTTCATTGTAAAGTTCATAGTAAAAATATTACATTTTCAGAAATGTCCGAAACGAAGACTTTAAGAACATAAATCTGTTACCCCAGGAAAAAAACACATTGTTCCCGAGAACGACATTGGACATGTTGCTCCAGATTTGTCCGCAATATAGTGTATACAGCAACGCAATTATAATGCAGAATTGTAATCTGAATTTTTGAAATGACTTTAAGATTTTGATCTGCATGACTGTTACGTTTAATCCTACAAAATCTAAAGGAAATGTTTTTGATTCAGTAATGAGCCATCGAGAAAATGATCCGCAAAACTAACTCCCACGTTTTTTGTTTCTCGTTATCGTTAACGTTTCACAAAAATATCGTCTTTACCAAGAAGTTAGAGCATATTTATTTGACAGTTGTTAAACTTTTCTTGTTCGTCTTCAAAGATTAAGAATGATTCGCCAAGAAGTCGTGTGTACATCTTAGCACCAGGCCAATCTTTACTAGATTTTCAACGATTTACCGTTGATGTGATGTTTTACAGAAATATTATAACTGTGCTTTGAAATCCTTCTATTCGCGTGTTATGGGGAACTTTCAACATGAATTTGGCTCCTTATCAGAAAAGCTCAAATCAATCTACTTTGTTTTTCAAGGTTTTACTTGTATTTGGTCCGGTGGCGCTGCTAAGTATCTCAAAAACGTTGAATAAACAGAGTAAATTATGCCGGGAACTATTTCGAACAAAAAGAATTATCATATTCATAATCATTTTAGACATTTTTTTGTTTTGTATTATATTCCACTTATTGTACTAAAACTGACGGAAACATTTTAAATTACGAACGTGGTGGTAATTTTTTCCTGTGCACACTAGTGATGTTAACTTTAGCCGTTGTACTGCGCCAAATCACACTATAAACCACGTTTACACAAACCAGGAAGAAATTAACTTTTAATCAATGGCCTTACCACGAAAAAAAGGCCATAGACTTTGTTTGTCTTGAGAAGTATATTCAGTAGTGAGAACTGCTCGTTGTTTAAAAAACTAGAGAAGTTGGCAATTTCCATGATTTTATAGTGAATTCGGCTCGGCAGCTTAAAAGAAAGATCTTGCGAAGGAGATGTCAGTTTGCCAAAAATAGGACTGGTAATATTTGCCGTTCAGTAAAGAAGTACTATTTTGAAACGTTTGCCCAGAATTGAAGTCAGTTTACGACATTTCTCAGCTTTGGTGTTGTGTAAATAAATTCGTTGCATCACAAAACAAAACATTAACTATCTTTGAGAACCAACTCCATATCCTTATTTGCCCAAAAATAAAAATAAATAAATAAATAAATAATAAATTTAAAAAACCGGTAAAATAAAGGCCAAGGTGAAGTTTGGGTGAGCTTAATTTTTGTATTTTAATTAATTATTAAACACAGATAAAGTTTAAAGTTTATGATTATTACACTCCAAACAAACTGTATTTCTTTACTTCGAAAACTAAACTCGATAATAAATGATAAATTTTGATAAATGTAATATTTTCGTGATTGGAAGATGTGAAATTAATGAAGCTAGAGTTTTTGGCTGAAGTAGTCAGAAACTTTAGAACAAAAAATTGTGTATATGACATCAAGTTAGAAGTGTTTGCTATATTGGTCCTAAATTATAAACCCTAGTTGTATTATCGGTTTTTCTGAGAGTGAGTATTATCATTAATCTCATCAGAAGGAATCATGAATTACTGTGAGGGCGTTAGCGTTGTAAGAAAACGAAAATAAGCATGAAGAATAATCCAAAACCGCCATTAATGCTGATAAAAAACGAAAACAGCTAAACCGGAAAGCTATTCAAAAATCTCCAAAACACACCTGTGTTTCTATAAAAACCGAAAATAGAAGGCTAGAAACGGAAAATCCGGAAACCGAAAACTACTTCAAAACCGAAAACCCGCTACTTTGGGGTATAAAAAAGCGAAAGAAAAAAATCTTAAAATAAAATGCAAAACCACAAAATTGAATTATTATTGCTCCCTTCATTACTCAATGTAAACCATACGATAGAATTTCTGCTGTTTCTTGTTTATAATTATTACGGTTTGTAAAAACACATTGTAATTAAGGTTCTTTATAGTTTCGAGATTTTTTATGGTTTTTATTTAAAGCCGCATTCTAAATTTCAAAATGTCGAGTTCGTTAATGTCGGCAGAGACGAAAAGTAATTTAAAAAATTATTAAACTTTAAGAACTCGTTAGTAGTTTACAAATGCGCGTTTCGTCCGAGGTATTGTTATTACGTCTGAGAATGGGTGTAATACAGGTGTTTTATTTAACACTAGGTTAAAATGTTCAATCATCACCGTAAGTAGAGTAGGTACTGTAGTTGATCTTACGAAGGGCAAATGATCGAAATGTTACGTGAAGACTCTACCTAAAGGAGCTGCCATTGATTCTACCTGCGAGGGTGGCCAGATGGAAAAGTGCTAAGCCATGAAATTATTATTGAAGTATTTGTTGGGCTATGAAAACTTTTTAAAAACTACTGATAGGCTATATGAAACTTTTTTTTTCAAAGTTTGCTACATAAGATTTCAATTTTTTGTTATCTGTTTTTTTTTCCTTCATTGTTTTTCCATTTTTGTTCTTTTTTGTCTGTTTGTTACTTTCTGTGTCTATTTAGCTAGTTTTTAAGGCTATCTCTGATATGACGGGCTTTCTGCTGTCTTCAAATATTTTTTTCTCAATTAGTATATCGAGTGTTTGGTGATGAAACCTTAACGTACATCGAGCCTTTTTTCCCCCTAAGTTGATAACAGATGATGAAAGTGAAGGTTCTAGTGAAGCTGAAGGTGAACAGTCCGAGGATGAAGAATGGAGTGATAAGCAAGGGATAAATGC
>JAOEHV020490237.1:8738-22546 GCA_025447995.2 Isaurus tuberculatus
TAAACACACTATGTTTCCCAATAATATATGAATAACCTGTAAACACACTATGTTTTCCAGTAACATATGAATAACCTATAAACACACTATGCTTTACATGCAATCTTACTGACTTTTAACAAATTAACCTGGTTCACATTTCTTGCAAAAAGTTCTCAGCGAAAGATACAAAGGACAATTGGCGTGCGGAGATACGAGTTTTACCTTAAAGTATTGAAAAGATCCGAAAAAGTGAAAGATTTTCGAATTCAACACGGAAAGATTAAATTCAAATTTCCATGCAGTCATTCTTTTTATTAAAGTTTGATAATCAACGCAATGATCGAAAACGTTATTTTTAAAAATCTTTAAAATTTTAACCTTTATTTTAGTAATTTTGTCCTAGAGAATAATATATTACAAATACTTTGTTTAATATACAAACGTTTATGAAAAAGATACTGATCGATAAAAAACGCAGCAAAAGTGTTACCATACTAAGTGATAAAGTTTTCTCGACTGAAGATTATACGTTTTCCCTGAAGAGATAAAAAGTAAAAAAACAAAACAAAGAATGGAATTACAACTCTTGAAAGGCGCTTTTTAGCTTTATTTGTTAAAGTTTAAATCTTTTCTCTAGCACTGATTTAATAAATAAGCTAAATTCTTCTACAGGTCAGTGTCCATGGTCTGTGTCTGTGTCAGTTTTTTGTTTCAGGTTTTTAAAGTGTTAAGTAGAGAAGAGTTCTTAATACCCCCCCCCCTTCCTCCTTGACAGGAGACTGATCCATTGCAGGTTAGCTTGGAACAGATGCTGGTAATCTATTTTGGTACTGACCACGTAAAGATAAGAAGTGGAGTCATCTTTACCAAAAAAAGGTCCTATAAAAGTTCCCAGGAATAAAACCCGGCGTCTTGCAGTTGGCAGCAGAGATTTCCAACCCCAGCACTCCACCCCCCCCCCCTTTCCCTCCCCCATCAAAATCTGTATCTCTTTTTTTGTGTTAAAAGAAGACATTTTTTTTTCTCAGACGAGTCAAAGATGAAACCAGCAAAATCAATGCCAACAGCCTTAACTCTAAATGAAGTACCTTATGTTCAAGGTCAAATGGATCTCCTAACAGAATTCGCACTGATTGCTACAAGTCCGCAAAGCCCGTTGATGCAAAAACGCAAAGGTGACCAGTTTGAGATTTCAAACTCATGGGAACAGCATCGCACGTCTCCTAGTCCAGAAATCCCCAAACCAAGCACTCCACCACCACAACTGATGGACCCGCGCACTTCGGTACTTCATCCCTCTTTATATATTTATTGTTTAGGCCTGTCATAAACGTATGGTTTAACATCTCATTGCTATAGGTCGCTTTTTGTACAAAGATAAGTCAGTATCAATTGCGCTAAGCAAAGGTGTAATTGTAGACATGCTAAATCCTTTTCTGAGCCTAGTGGCTTATTGGAACCGGCGCTTATCTCCGGTTGCTGTAGTGTTAAGCGGATGAGAGTCCTTGACTCCCCCTGGACGGGACACTAATCCATCGCAGGTTAAGCTCCCAACCGAAGCTGGTACTCATTTACCGACCTCGTAAGGATGGAAATTAAGCTGAGTAAGCTTTGACGGAAAAGAAAGTCACACAAATGTTCAAATTTCGGCAAAGCCGAGGAATTGAATCTGAAACCTTGTGGTTGGGGGGCAAAGATCTCACCAACTGCGCTAACCACGCCGCCTAAATTGTAGACAGTTACGGGCAAAGGGAGTCAAACTTGATTACAAAATTTAACACAATCAATTTTACATGGTTAAGAAATAAAACAGGTTATTGTAAAGATTACTCGGAATAACTAAAAAGCTAATCTAGCTGAGTAACCACTTTTATTAATTATACACAACGGACGGTTTGGAAATAAAGTTGACAAAAAAAAGTTTATATAGAAAATAATATAACAATAATAATAAATAGCAGATAAGTGGATATTAAATAAATGAGGAACAGAAAAAAGAAAGGAAAAGAAAAAGAAACACACACACTAGAACCACATATCAGATGGAGAATGAAACCCTTTTGTAAGAGGCTAATAATCATTCTTTTAACTTTGATTTCAGAACAAGAGTTTCACTCACGGAATGTATCGGAGATTTTCTGTTACTTATAGTATTCAAAATCTCGAGTGAATATAATATTCAGTTGATTACGAGTTGCCCCTTGGTAATTGTTAATTTTTAGAAGTTGTTGTAATTAAGTTTGTACTTTGATCTTCTTCGTTGTGGACTTTCGATAGAGTAGCCCGAAAAAACCTTAGACTTGAACGGAGTGCAAACCCATAACCTCTGCGATAACCTTGAAACGCTCTTACTATAACTTGGCTTTGAAGGCACAAAAGTAAAACAGTGGAGAGCAACAACCACCCGAACTCAACTCCACGGTTTAGCCAGAACCTGCAGGCATGCGCACAACCAGCTTCACCCGAGTAACTACAATGCAAGTAACTGGAGCAGCAGTGGACAGCTGTTTGCCTGTTTCGTCCTTGTTAGGACTCATCAGCACGATATAGCTTTTCAACCACAAGCAAAGCGCTATAAGAGCGAACTTAGAGAACTGCTTTAAGGTTGAGCTCCCTCCGCATGCATGTGGGAGCTCGGTTGGGGTATGCCAGGCATACCTCCGGCAATGCAAGGCACGGCTGTTGAGAATAGAGTTTGAATTTTGTGACCAAATCTTTAGCCTGGACTTGTTTTTAACTCTCTGTAATTCAAGATGTGAAGGTTCTAATTGCGTTCGACGAAGGAAATCACATACTATTGACTCGATTCGGCACCAAGCAATGCCTTTTAAGGCAATTTTTTAGGCTTTTGCCTTGTTTCCAGTCATATCTTAGTTCCGATTTTGCTTGACGAGTGGTTTCCGTAGTGTTTGTTACCAACTTGCTTTGTGATTGGTTAAACCAAGGAGCCTTGAAAATTATCATGTGAAAGAACACGACTTCAAACTTAACTGATGATGTTCGCAGTTACATTTGTGTAAAAAATGTTTTAAAGATTATAATATATGTGACAACATACAAATAAAAAAGACAAAAAATAGAAAATTTTTTACAATCTTCTAAATTTTCCTTACCAAAATGTTCCATTCCTAACTCATTTCTCCTCTGTCGTGTTGATGCCAAACGAACGAATTCCTACCTTGCAGTTACTCTATTATATATTGTTGGTTCTTCTGAAAATTGATATAGCAAAATACAGTAAAGTTCATTGTTTTGTTATAAGTTAAAGTGACGTTACTGAAACTCCTTTTCTGGCTTACAGGGCCTATACACATGCGCTTTAGAACCAGATTCTTTGGTGTCTAGGTCCCCGGTTTCTGACCGCAGGGATTCGTCGGATTCGGCAGACTCATCCCAGTTCTCTCCGGTCTGTTCTTCACCAGAGCACAATCATCTTGATAGGTATGTATTTTTGTTGCTTTTTGAATGCTGTATTTTACAACTGCGTTAGAGTGGTATTTATAAGTTTGTTGCAACAAAGGAAGAAGTTTCAGGGTGAAGAATAAACTTGAATTGTTCAAGCTCCTCACATTACTCAAAACCGTCGATAATAGCAGAATTGAAACTTATCACAAAAAAGAAAAGAAAAAAAATTAAAATATAAACCAGGTCCACAACCAACTTTGGTTGCTCTGTTTGTGGGATGTACAGACCGACCCCCACACATTATAACATTTCTTCAAGGGGAAGGAGAAGGATAGGAGGAAAATAGGGGGGGGGGAGGGAGGGTTAATGTTCAAGATCATGCTGGATTTATGATAGATGATGTTTATTAATCATAAACACAATTTTAGAGCAAAGTGTGCGACCAGAGATATTGTATTTCTCTTCTTCTTATTAATAGTGTCTCCTAAATTGAGTCTTGGATGAAAAGCATTATTGGGAAAGATAGACATAAATTAAATATTCTAGGTTTTTGAATACTGAACAAAAGTAAGCATTCGAAGCGATTGATGAAGAATAAAATACTTTCTTAAATTATTTTTTATTAAACTTCGTTATAAATGAGCAGTGTATTGCAGATCTTTTTGGTTGGGGTTGGGGGTTGCTGTGTACACCGCGCACGTCTCTGCCAAAGGACCTGTAAACTAATGTTTTTTTACTGTAAAGTTGACTTAGATATGAAACTCCGAAAACTGCAAATAAGGGGCTGTATTCATGCTTTTGGTTCCGTGTTGAGTCCATTTCATCCCCATACAATGCAGTTCTGTTCTGTTAATTAATGTTCAGTAAATTTTAAAGCTGTAAGTACACGTATCATTTATCGAAAATGAAGATATCTACCCAATTTATCTCAGGAAATAAAGATTATTTTAATCAGTTTTATTTTACCACTTGGTTCAAGGAAGCATTTTGGTTTAATTTTTCACTTTCAGGTTCGATTTCACTGCACTTGACTCCACTGCAGCACTTACTTTAAGTTGTATGGCAAAGGTACGTTGAAGATAAACAATAACTAATAATTTTTTTTCTTCCTTAGTTGAGCAAGCTTTTAATTCAATCTGAAGCTAATTAACAAAGGTGTACTTTCAAAGTTGCTGTTAAGGATTAAGAACATTAAGGGAGATCGTGCGATCTTGGTTGCTGTTCTTACTCTATAGAATGATCTGCTCTGGGTCGAAGATTTGTGGCCGCTTTCTTTTGCAACACCTCCGTGGACATGGACGTTGAGCCGTTGACTTTACCTCCTCATCTTTTAATCTTCTAATCTGGGGGCTTAACAGAACTCACAAACTATTCGATAAGAGATGATAATATTCAAAGAGAGTAACTTTGTAATGTTTTTTAATTAAATAAAACAAAACAGACGACACACCGTCAAGAATGAGATAAAATGGGATGCTGCGTCGGTGTTTCTATAGAAACAGTTTGATAAATTTTTAAGTTTTACACCATGGGAAATAGAAAATACTGACGTCCCGGACTGTAGTCCTTTGTCGAAGTGAGGTGTGACACTTCACTCCGACGTAGGACTCCATTCCAAAACGTCAGTATGTCCTATTTTTCACGGTGTAAAACTTAAAAAATTATCAAACCGGCAAGAACGAGTTAATCTGGTACTGTAACACTAAACTGCTATACATAATTCTGACGCCTCAAGGTTATAATTATAATAATTATCGATGTAAGTAATGTAAGGAGGTTATACATTTCCCCTGTAGCCCTTCGACAACGCGCGAAACGTAATGCCAATTCACTATACGTACGGCGATGTTCACAAAGATGTCTACCTTGTAAAGTCTTAACTATACTTTTTACTTGTTCGCTGACGCTCTATAATAGTTTTTTACAAATTATAAAACAAGAGGGTCGATATATTTGAGCTCTGTTTCCATGCATTTATTTTCTGACGTTTCTGTCTCACGGCGGCGTGGTTGGCGCAGTTGGTAAGATCTATGCCTTCCAACCAAAAGGCCCCAGGTTTGATTCCTCGGCTCTGCCAAAGCTTACTCAGCTTTCCATCCTTACGAGGTCGGTAAATGAGTAGCAGCTTCAGCTGGGAGCTGACCTGCGATGGATTAGTTTTCCGTTCAGGGGGGAGTCAATGACTCTCATCCGCTTAACACTACGGAAACCGGAGATAAGCTCCGGCTCCAATGGACCACTAGGCTCGGAAAAGGATTTAGCTTTTTAGCTGTTCTGTTTAAAATTTAAACTAGTTGGTAAACTAAAGCGGCTTTCACTGAAGAAGCAAAATTTTGTATGTTTTTGTGACAGGACCGAAAGGAACACAAACAGCGGTCTAAATTAATTGGAACCACAACAGCTGGAAATGAGGGGTCGACTTTAAAGAGGAAAAATTCCGTTTATGAACTTAACCGTGACAAGACCAAACGGCCAATGAACGCATTTATGCTGTTTGCAAAGCGATTTCGTGTAGAAATCACCCAAGCACATCCAGGAAAAGACAATAGGTGCGCAATTTTCTGTTTTATAGGCGAACTAAAGATAAAGATTTAAGGTTTGTTAGAAAGGGAGAGGTGCCAAAAACAATTCTCTTTTGAGTAAAACCCTAAAGGAACCCGGTTTTAGTGTGATTTGAGTGTGTTGTGATGTGATATGGTGTGATGAAGTGTGATTTGCGTTTGGTATGTTATGTTGGCATGGTGAGATGAAGTTTCATTTGAGTGTATAATGTGTTGTGATTTGGTGTGTTGAAATATGATTTGCGTTTGGTATGTTGTGATATGGTGCGATGAAGTTTGATTTGAGTGTAATGTGTTGTGATTTGGTGTGATGCAGTGTGATTTGAGTATGGTGTGTTGTGATATGGTGTGAAAAAGTTTGATTTGAGTGTAATGTTTTATGATATGGTGTGACGAATTGTGATGAATGATGGTTTTATGTGCCTAACTAGTTCGCATCGTTACTTCTCAATTAAGTTTTGGGGCGTGAAGATGAGTGAATGGATGACACGATTGCTTGTTCTGTTGTTTGACCGACAGTATAAAAGCTATCGCAGGTCGTTTCATCTTAACTAGCATTTGAGCTTGATTTAAAATCATTCCTAACATCCTTTTTTGTAGAGCAATCAGTGTGATCTTAGGAGATAAATGGAAGGGAATGAAGCAGGACGAGAGAAAGCAGTACGTGGTGCAGGCTAAACTACTTGCTGAAGAACATAAGAGAATCAACCCAGATTGTTGGAAAAGAAAACGAACACAGGTCAGTCGAGAACGAAAATATGAAGGGTCTTGACTCAAAGTTGTTCAAAGGGTGGTTTATTGTAATCCTTGGTTAAGACAAACTTGAAAGGTCTGGTAAATCAGATGTCACATGGTACAAAATACGCCGAACTTGATGGCAAATGAATCTGTCCGAGACAAAACACAATTATAAGTAGGATAGTGTAATTTTTTTTTGTTTTGTATTTTCCATTGGTGTGTGTTCCTGTGATTTTAAATTCCAGTTTGGCGTATTTTTACCATGTGACCTTAGCTTCAAAGGGCCTATTACACTTCCCTTAACACCAATTATTAATTATCAAAATACTAATTTTCAGTTTTTATGATTGTTTCAGGGAAGACATCAAGTTCCCAGCTGTAGACGGTTCTGAAGAAAGTTTATTTGAAGTTAAATTCATGAAATAACATCCATAATATAAGTCTCAGTTCCTCATCACTGTCATAGCACTGTAATATATTTCACTGCATGAGTTCGGAAAAATGCTTTTGTTGGGTTTTGTTGGTTTTTTGAGTTTGAGTAGTATTTACGAGGCCTTCCAAGGGGGAGGGGGTTCTCATTTTCCAGCCCACCTATCGCCTATTTGGCTAAAGACAATATCGCTGTCGCTTTTTCGTTACAATACAAATGTTCGCTAAACGTCCTGTAATTTTATTTTAAAGTTAAAAGACTAAGCACCCGTAAAACTTCCTTCTTTTTAACAAGAGATCAACCACTTTAGTTTCTAATTACTCTAATGGCTAGAATGTCAACATAAATCACAGAAATGACCTCAGAAATTGCTAAAGTAACACCAACAGAAGAGAAGATTCAGAGTCATGCTGGCCTGGTCGGTCATGTCGCTGTCAAAATAACAAAGTGAAAGGATGTTGCTTTGTCAAAATAAGATATGGATTGTCGCTGTCGCATATTGTCACTTTTTTTCCGTCACGTTGTGTCGGTGTTCTGGAACATGATTGCTGCTTCATTTTTTGCAATTTTGGGTGATGGCAATTATATATTATTGTTGCCAATACCCCTTTGAAGGCCTCATTTACTGACTGTTAGTACGAAAACCTCAATATTCAGTACACAGAGTAGAATAGAAAATCATCCCTTTTTTCAAACTACATACAATCCTTTTTTCAATTAGATAAATTGAAATGAGTAATTTTGCTTGTTTTAAGCATCTCGACCCAACCACAAGGTAGAACTCAAAATATCAAATTTAACACGCTTACGTATGAAAAAAATTGATTATTTCTCATTAGAAATTTTGAAAATAAATTATCCGTTTTAGGATATTTTATACCTGTACATAGGGCACTGGGTTATACTATTGCCTTTTATAAACCATCTTGTCATAGGTGTTTTGTTGTTTGCAGTAAAACTTGCAAAATCGCTTCAAAGCTACCGTAGCTATTCACTTTTAAGCCGCACCATTTTTTTTACAAAATTTCAAAATTTAGAGAGTAACAGCATTCCGAATCGGGGGCTGCGGCTTAAAACTGAGTTTTTTCCGGAAACAAAACTTTTGGCATCCAAAATTCATGACTTTAAACAGTAATTCGCATTTAAGCCGCACAAAAACAACAACAGCAACAATTACATTTATTCACACAACATTTAACAATAATGTAATTGGTTTTATAGTTATTGGTAGCTCTTAAAAGAGCTGTTTTTTCAGTCTAAGTAAATTGTTCTTCATCTTTACGGCGATGATAATTTATTATCAACATTATTTCATAGTTAAGTAAATTGTTCGTTCGGTGTTGAATCGTTATTCTCTTCTTCTGCGCCCTTTTGTATTTTAAAACGCTTCCGGCTTTGTGTTTAGGTCATTTTGTTGCGTGTTTATTCTGCACGTTCAGTTACCAAAAACGAGATGCGGCTTAAAACTGAGTATTTTCTGAACCGTTCAAGAAGCCGCTCTATTATCTTTGCCAAAATGGGGGGTGCGGCTTAAAAGTTAATACTACGGTAAATATTCCAGTTCCTTTTACAGTTTTTTTCTCAGTAGTGATTGTGTAGTCCTTTCAAGTGAAGTGTTTGTATAGCATTGTAAATACTGTAGTGGTGAATCCTTTTTGGTACACTGATTAAATTATTGAAATTAGTAAAAATTGGCTGTGGCTCTGTTTATTAGTCTCTTTACGAGTGAATTAATAACAATAGAAAATAAAATGATAGAGGAAAAGTTAGATAGGATAAATACGTTGGTAAGTAAAAAGACAGATAAATAGACAAATGGAGGCAATGAAAGCATGCAGGGGAGGAAATGAGGAATAGAGCGAATGTAGGAGGTATTCATTGACGGAGGGACGGAAGGATAAATGAGAAGGGGAGGGGGGGGGGTGGGCTAGAAAGAAAAAATCAAATGGCCTCGCTTCCCGTTACCTCACTGGTTCTACTACTGTTAGTTCCTTAACAGCATACAGTTTTAATAACAAGTCCAGCTTGAACTAAGTTGCATTAATCTCTAGTTATTGAATAAATAGATAACAAGCTAAAACATATAGTAATAAAAAAATTTAATCCAAACTACCTTTCTTAATTATTAATTATTCGAGTTTACGACATAATTAAAAAAGATATGAATACAAGGGAGTAATGGGGAGGGGTGGATGAAGAGACTGACGGGAGGCAAGGAAGTAATGGGGAGGGGTGGATGAAGAGACTGACGGGAGGAATGGAGCGAAAGATAGATGATGAAGGATTGTAGATGATTGAATAGATTTAATGAATGGGTTGGTAGATGATGGATTGATCAAGGAAAGCATGGATACACATATCATTTTTTATAAAAACTAGACGCATTAAATGCGTGACCTCGAGCTTCCGTTGTCAAAGTTAAAGCATAGATTAGGTGAAAGTCAGAATTCGAGGCGAATCGGAGCGCCGAGCGAGAAAAATCACAAAAATCCTTCGACGATTTAAATTAAATTCCACGTACATAACACTCTCACTCATATCTAAAATTCTACCGAAAATTTTTTTATGAACTTACCGTTTTTGTAGTCGAAATCGAGCCATTCGTTGTTTTGAATACGCCAGCAAAACTTCAGGTTCACTCAACGCCATGTCACTGTGGCGTAAGCTTCCCAGAAGGCCTTTCGACACGAAAACTGCGTTTTGCGTCTGAAAGCAGACGACGACGAAGAAGAAGAAAAAAAAAAAGCTGGAAACTAACCTCGAGCATTCCTTGCAGGAAGCTCGAGGAAAAAGTAGCACATAAGAAAGTAGTATTCAGATCACCAAAAACTTAAGAAAGCTTAGTACTGGATTTTTCAAGCCTAAGAAAGTGTTCAATTTTAAATTTTCAAAAATTAATCATGGATCGTATAAAACATCCACTATCAGAGGTTCGATTTCTCTAGTAATATGTTTTAGGTTCAGCCAAACTTGATACAGATTACATACATTTGTCTTTAGTTTTTAGTAGTTTCTCTTTCGTTCTATTCCGCGTTTGAGTCACCTATTTGTTAAGAAAGTGTTCAGAAAGTTTGAATGCTGAAATTAAGAGATTGTTAAGAAAGTTGGAGTAGTGGCTGATTTTTTACTTTCTTACTAAAAAAAATACGTGGACCGCCCACTACTTTTTAAGCTAAAATGTTTGAAATATATTTCTTTGCAAAAATGAAAAACCAGAAGCTCAGGGTTTTCTTTTTCTGCTTGAAAGAAGGCTTATTCCTTTGTTCCCTAATACGAGTGTGTGTAAATCTCGATATTGGTCTTTTTGATATTACATCATTAAAACTGTTCAATACATGACCTTATTACATAGATAGAAATGAGTAATAACTACAAGAAAAAATTATTTTCTTCTATCATTCCTCCAGCTTATCATCATCGTCATGGTTTCTTTTTGCATAGGGCACTAACAAATTTCCTCCATTCTGGTCTTTTCGCCGCCACTCGTGCAACTTCCCCCCCAGCTCTTCTAACCAAACTGGTCACGTTCCTTTTCAGCCGTTCTTCTCCACGTATTCTTCGCTCACCTACGCTGCCTTCTTTCTTCATTGAAGAAAAAAATATTTCTAGACCTCTTCGAAAAAACGCCTTTAATCCAAAGGAAACTCATACAACGAATAAAAACTTTTCCTTAGAAAAAAAGTTTTGTCGATTCGTCTCTGATAACAACTTTAAAATGTGAAACAACGATATAATTTAACCACATAAGTTTCAATCAACTTTCGGTAAAAGAAAAGTATCAAAAATAACAAAAAGCAAATAATTTCAATAAGTTATTGCCAGTGCAGCGTTGGTCACACTGAATTCAGTGTCAGTTGCCATAGTAGCAATGAAAGCATTTCACGATGGAATTCTTCTTGTCGGAGTCCGATTTAATATATTCAAAGTGAAGTGGCAAGTGTCTTCAATCATGGCGGAATAAACTTCGATATAAGTGTGGTTACAAGAGCAAGTTTATAGTCTCTCCAAAGAATGTAAAAACAATGTTTTACTGGAAAATATAACGCTGAACAACCTTTCATGGTAGGTGAGCCAACGGGTCAATGTTTTTGTACATGTTTATTAGAAGAAATAAAAAACAAGAGAAACCCGCCGTGCAGAGAATGATATTTAATGGACAGCATTGTGTACAAGTTTTTGGCCTTAATGTTCTCTCAGGGCTTAGTAAGATCTCTTCATTGCTAAAGTCGATGGTTTTATATTGTATGGACGAGAACTAGGGCATCCGTGTACTAGACATCAAGAAAAAGGCAAAATCAAAAACTGAACCGGAAAATCAAAATGGTTTAACTTTTATGAAGTGTCATAGCAATTTCGATTATTTAATGTTTAGCCAAAATGTTTTGTATTATGAATCTATGTTTTGTTACCATTGCGTTTACCTCTATTAGCTTTTTACAGATTCAAAAAAAAAAAAGACTGCTGATCATTACGAAAATGGTTTCCACTAACATTGAAGTAAAGTTTCAACAATATTCGAATGTATACTACTTGTCTATTCCAGTCAAGTATCGTTTTGTTAACATTTCCCTGACCTCTCCAAGCTTTTTAACAGATTTTTTTGAAAAAAACGAACTCAGCTGATCATTACGAGAACGAAGCACATGTTGTGAGAAAGTTTCAATAATATTCGAATGAACCACTTTCTCATTTAAGTGGCGGAGATAACAGGCAAGTAACGTTTTGTTATACCATTTCCTTCAGTACTTTAAAGTATTGAAACCAATTCATAAGTAAAATGTATTCTTGCACGTAATGAAACTGTTTTGCGGTGTAAGAATAGTAGCGAAGTTCAGAAGGTATATCCTTGATATCGTTTTTCAATAACTATATTTAAACAATTTCAGTCTACGCGTTTAGGCTAAGTAAGGTTAGAAGTTTATTAATAGAGACTATGTCTAATTTATGCATACTCTATGAAAATCGTTTTGGTTAGAGTGTCTCTAACACGAAATATTTTGTTTCGCACATTTGGAAAATATAGCGTTTCAAACGTACGATTCCAAAATTTGAGTTGTGTAAGATAAAAACTGGCGATTTTATATACGTGGCTTAAAGTTAGTTTGCCACTAAAAATGATCACAGGGACTGGGTCGAACATTTCATTTCTTTGTGTTTTGGCAGCTTTGTGGGTTGGGAGTGCCAGCAACACAATAATCTCTTTTTCTCTCTCCTGATATCCTTCTCCATACTAAAAAGTCTGTTTGTGCACTCTAGATGACGTCTCAATCTATTGTGTAGGTGGCATTTTGGCCGCGTGAGACAACTACCATTTCTCAGATGAAATATCCAAACTTTAAGCGCATTTAGAATCACTAATTTGTCCTACATTCCTCAAATTTTCGAAATGTACGTTTAAATCGCTATATTTCCCAAAAGAACAACAACAACAACAACAAATTTTTATGCTTTTTATAAACAAACTTTTACACAGTAATGTAATGTTGGTGTTGAACTGCGTCGGTGTTTTCTAAAGAAACAAATAGGTAAAAAAAATTGAGTTTTACACGGTAATGAAAAAAAAGTAATTTGTTTTTTACAAAACTATTTTTTTTACAGTAACATCAATATCACCTATAGCTGTTTTCATAAATGCAAATAAACTTGAAAACTTTCATCGTACGGGATTTGAAGCTCCTAGTGGTGAGACGTCGAATATCCTATTCTGAATCTGCTGTAAATACCAAGACAGAACTTGCCTTTTTCAAAAAACGACAGAGATCTTTTTTTGATTACAAGTTAAGTGGTACTGAGCATGGAGAGGTGTCTACTTGGTTGAAGTGAGAATTGCCCAACAATATTCAAAAGTACCACTTGTCCATTCAAATGACGATGTTAATAGCTTTACCGTGTTGTTATCATTTCCTTAAACTCTATAAAGCTTTTTAAAGCTTCAAAAAATCAACGGATAAATTGTATTCTTGCGCGTAAAAAGGGTTCAATTAGTGGGATTCAGAAGCAATGAATGGTAGCGCTCTTTAACGATTTAAATAAGGTTATATTTAAATGACAAAACCGATTGATGCAAAAGTGACAAAACCAAGTGTGTGAATAAAGCATGAGCTGAAATACTTCTCCGTAACTACTCGTGGTATCGCTTGATTCTCGTAGAGAGCAAGAAAAGGTTTGTGCATTGGTTTGGATTAAGCTTTAGTTCTCATTGATTGCCGGGCTCAAACGTCCGTATTCTCAAAACGATGTAAGAGCACCACGCTGCACTTTTGCACCTAATCATTCAGTCTACTTGCAATACATCAATTCGTTCTTAAACTAGCCAAAGCTTTTGTTATCAAAAAAATTGTCTACCTTGCAGTTAATGAAATACTTTAATGATGCATTAAATAAGAAAAGCAAAAAAGCAGCAGTACTTTCAACACGAGTCATGTTGGAGGAGTGGTTATTACTCAAGTCTCCCATCACTACGGACCCAAGTTCGAGTACTGCCCGGGGGGGGGGTACTCCCATATATTGACTATACGGGTATGTGCCGCTGTTCAGGGAATGGTTTGCAGACCATCCAGTCCAGAACAGGGTGTATAAATCACGGAAAATTTAGTTTAGAACAGGGTTAAAATTTTGCAATATTTACAAACTGTTTAGTACAGGGTGCAACAATTCTTCCCGGATATGAGAATTGGTTTGACTGGGTTTTG
>JAOEHV020490345.1:0-22519 GCA_025447995.2 Isaurus tuberculatus
AAGGGACCAGTCAGAAAGTATCTGCTAGGGGGGGGGGGGGGGCGGAGGGAATTTTTCAAATTTCCAAAAAAATTTCGCGGCCCACGCTGGCAAAAATCTTTTATGGCCCAACCAATTTATTGCAAAATTTTTACGTGGCCCACCCTGAAAATTCCAACCACTTTGACTAAAGAAATAAATGCTTATTCTTTATAATAATGGTTTACTCAAGCCCAGGTGAGCCTGAGTTATAACCAGAGATGCACAGTATGATGAGTACATGCTAAATTCTATATTTTATATTCTATATATATATAATTCTTGGTCGAATATGGAGTTAATCGTAAAATTTCCCGCATATTTGCAATTAGAAGTCGATAAATTATTTACATATTGGGAAACAGCACGATGGAAACAATCAGCTAGGAGTGCAGTACAGCACTTTAATATCTTATCAAGTCAACACAAAATTTTTGGTTGAGAGAAAATAGATTTTGGTCAGCCGGTATCAGTCTTATTAAGTGTGGATTATACAAATTCAGGCACACACTTTGTTTGTGTGTTTCGTGGCCCACCCGTCATCTTGGAATATATTTGGTGGCCCACCCAGATGGGCAAGAATTATTTCGTGGCCCCTCCATATGTGACCCTCCACGGGAAATCAGAAAAATAGGATAAACGTTAGTCTTAGCAACCTTGAGTAGTTCTTTCGGACGTCTAATATTTGGTGCTAGTTTGGAGAAAGTAAAACAAAAAAAAATGTAGTTGATTGAGGTAATAGACGGGCACTTATATATTCACCTCGATGTTTCGTATTTTTAGTGAATATTCTGCCACTATTCACCTCTGTATCACCTGTAAATGTAATAACTGTAAATGTAACACCCACTTAAATGTAATAAAAATTCAACCGTAAATGTGATAACAAATTTTATTGTTACATTTACAATGGGTATTACATTTATGGTTGTTATTACATTTACGATTGATGCAACCTTGACAGTAGAGAATAATTGATAGAGAGGAGAGTGCAAGAACCTTTTTATGAGTTTTGTTCATCTTTCTTGAAATAGGATAAAGAGATTTATTTTTTCGGGTTAAAGTTTAAGGGCTAATGGGCACATTTCCAAACACAGGGTTCGTACAAAACTTTGAAAGTCATTTAGAAAAAAAAATCAAGGATGAGAAAGTCCTTGGATTTACGAATAATTGCTTTGAAATCCTTTAATACTTCTTATTTTAGCATTTGCTATTTTGTATATTAAAATTGTTAACGATCTCGAGCTTAGAAACTGAAAGGAAATCTAAACTTTCCCATAAACGTAAATAAGTGAACGTTTGTTCACAATTAGTTAAACAGAATATTAAAAAGAGTGTACTGAATTAATGTTTCTATTTTACTAAGTTGTTTGAAAAACACTTAAGGTGCAATTTTTATAGTTTTCGTGATTTTTTACGCAATTGATTCTAAAGCCTCGAGCTCTTTTCAGCCCTTCACTTCCTTGATTTTCCTTTGCATAGCCCAGAAAGTCCTTGAATTTCAATCCTTCTGAGAGGTATGAAGACTACAAACAGAATGTTGGCCAGAAAGCGCTCTCGCCTTATATAGTTTTTAACTGATTTGTTTCCATAGTCTTCTACACAGCTTCGCTTTGAACCGCATGTTTATAAGAGAGCTTTGGGGGATCATTACCAAGGTGACAGCTTGCAAAACCCCTGAGTAAGTAATTCATTAATCGTATTTTTTATTGTAGAACGCTTTCTCACTTGGTGAGAAAAATTTGGCATAAAACTTGATTTTTCTTTGGTATTATTTTTTGTTATTAAGGTGTCATGCAGCTTTGAAACACCGCTGAGTTTATCATTTATTATTTGAGATTTTTTATAACAGAAAGCATACTAACTTGGCCAGAATAATTTGGCACATAACTTGATTGTTTTTCGGTAATGTTTTTTGTGCCGTATATAGATAAGTCTAAAACTTGCATAGTATATGTATACCGTGATGAGATTGCCGAATTCAAGTTTAGTTTTCTTGTGACGCATAATTGAGAGGTTTTATGTGTTTAATTTTGTTGTCAACGAAAACTTGATATGTAAACTTCTCTCCAGAAATCTAACGCGACTAATATATCTGCAAAAAAGTTACGTAAAAAAGGTCAAACAAAGTTTCAAATCTCGGTTATGACAAGCTTTAAATCCAAGATCTTTTGTTTGGAAGGCCGAATTCCTAACACTACTAGTAATAGCCCAACAGCTGCGCCAATCAGATTTTTGGGAAAATCTCTATTACATGTTCACCTTCTGTTTTGGTCGGTCTGAAAAAGGTACAAGAACCATGCAAAAGTAACAAGTATATGTTGTTAAATGTTAATATGCCATGATTCGCGGTACTCCTGGAATTCCTGGAAAACTCCTGGAATTTTGAAATTTTCCTCCAGGACCCTGGAAAACTCCTGAAAAATTAGTTAATTTCCCTGTACTTCTAGAAAACTCCTCCCACTTTTTATGGAAAGCATTTCCACTCTATAACAAACAAATTTAAAACCTGCCAAGGCATCTGGCTCGCACTTTTTGTATCAGTTATGTAGACGCCATTTCAGGAAGTTTTTTCTTGGGGTTTGGGTCAGTTAAACTTTTTTTTGTTTCTCGCCAAAAGAGAATTAGGGATTGGGTCCAGGAAAAATTATTTTCCTACCCAGGAAAACTCCTGGAATTTGTTTTCCTCATTCAGTACGAACCATGGTGTGCTGAGAAAGATTGAAAGTTCGAAAGGAATCTTCAGGACTGTGCGATTCAAAAGCAGGTTAACTTTAACCCGGGGTTAAGGCAAAATGAAATCTTTTCTTTGGTCGTGATCACTGCTCAGAATTTCCAACACTAGAAACATTTTAACGCAAAATTTCCAAGCCAAGTCAGTTTATCGATCATAAGAAACACGAACATGCATAAAAACTTAACTCTTCGTTAGTGATAATCGACCCAGGTCGTTTTTAAATAACTAGGAGCGTACTTGATTTTGAAATTCCAACGAAATTATTTGTTAACCCTTTAAGCCCCAAACACGACAGCTTACGTGTTGGCAAATTCTCCCTACAACTTCCACAATTTATTCCACTTGATTAGTTCCAAGTTTCTCATTACCAGTTATACTACTTTGTTTGAGTTATGTAAGGAGAAGTTAGACGCTTATAAATTGCTAGAGACTGAAAGGGTTAAAGTTTAATTCTTCAAGTCGATGTAAGATGGTGAGGTCATCATTAATGGTTTTCCACTTAATTGTACAAAATCTTAATTGTTTTAAGTAAGAAAATGATTCATATTTGTCATCCATATTTTTTAAAAAATGCGTAGGTGATCCTTCTGTGGAAATAAAATAAAATATTGTATTATTCTAGTGATGGGAAACTGTGCGATTAACTGTGCTTTTTAAGCAACATCAACGAGATGTCGGCCACCTTTCTGTTCTTGTTGATAACGTGTTATAGCCGTAAAGTTTTTCCCTTCAATATTCTTAAGTAATAAAGCTTTAATTATACAAATTCAATAAGTATTGACCCTATTACCTTGTTTTGCATTACGTCCGGAAGTTTGGTATTTCTTACAAAAGGAAGATTTCAATATTATTACTTTGTTGGAGCTCCAGTGGTTTTGATCTGCACGTTTTCACACAGATTTTTGCCATTTCGTAAACGTTCCCTTCTGCGAAAAACATTAATCGAACTAAACGTAATTTACTAATTATATTTTTAAGTATTTTAGATTTTTGCTTATTTTCCATGTGAAATAACTAGTCAATATTCAACAAACAGTAATCTATGAAAGCGCATGTAACTTGAATATTTTTTGAACTACGTTTCTGCTCTGATTTCTGCGATTTTGTTCAAGTTCCTTCAGCGAATAACGCAAATCGCATGCATCGGTTGTAATTATGTTTTTGCGGTTTAAATTACTGCATGTTTTTGATATAATGTAACTGGTCAATGTTTAACATACAGTAATCTTTTACAACGTATGTAAATTGAATATTTTTTTGATATTGTACGTTTCTGCTCAGTTTTTGCCATTTTGTAAAAATTTCTCAACAGTGAAAAGCACAAATCGCATTAGATGTGATTATATTTTTGAGTGTTTCAATGTTTGCATGTTTCGATGCAGTTTGACCAATCACGATTCAACAAATAGTAAATAAATAAGTAATCTTTATATCAGGTAAGTAGCTTGAATATTTTAGTAGTAAGACATATATTACCTTTTGACTTTTTATGTTTTACTCGAAAATTTTATAAACGACTTTCCTCGAAACAATTTTTTTCTTGCTTGTCAGAACTAAGAAAACTTTTCTTTGCTTATATCTGACTACGAAGTTTCCATGAACATACTCATTATCGGGTAATAATTCTGTCGCCACTGAAAACATATTATCCGTGTATTAAACGAAGGAAGAACCGAAATCACTTCTGATTCTGGTGGCAGATTGTGAAAAATTCTTCGAATCTCAAGCGCATATAAGTCAGTCTTGAAAACAGTTAGAGGCTAATGGAAGCGAATAGAAGTTTTAGCGAAATGTCGGTGAAAAGTGACTTTTATATTATCAGTGGAACAGTTGTTCTGGGGTTGGCAGTTTCCACCTGTCTTTTAAGTGGCGTTCTTCTTTTCGTCATTAGGAGTGATCCTTTGAGAAAGTTTACCACACGTCCAATCGTGTCTTTCACTGTCGGATCATGTTACGCTCACATTTTTCAGGGAATCTTTGGAGTGTATTTCGGAATATCCGAAATCTGCCATGTTAAAGGCAACGGGTTTGAAAATGAAACTACTTTAAACTTCACAAGCTTCTCTTCTTTTGCCTGTGCCTTTTTAATCACATACCGGATTGTTTTATCTACAAGTGTCATGTATGAGAGGTATATGGCTTTTAGATTTGCACATCTCCATCGACGTTTTGTCACTGTTCGAAATGTATCCCTGTTGCATGGCGTCTTAGCGCTCGTTTTATTGGGTTTTACTGCAGTTCCGTGGTTTCTTCAGAAACACAGGAAATTTTATCTGTCGTTTTATGTACATATATTTGTAACTGTACCTCTTATTGCGCTTTTTACCATCGAGGTATTGCATTACTATAACATGAAGCATTTGCGCCGTGTCTCTTCTGCAAACAAAGTTGTTCCTCTGGGAATAGAACAGGTTATGCGAGAAAGGCAAAGAGGTGTAACTAGATCACGAAAATTCATTGGTATTGCGCTTGCAAGCACTGTTCCACTTCTAACATCAATTCTGCCTTGGTATACTTTGATGTTAAAGTTTGTTCACGGTCATGACAAATTCATGATAGTTAATATTCGAAGTTTTATTCTACAGAGAGTAGTTGTTTCTTTCATGTTTATTGAAGCTGTAATCACGCCGTTGGTTTATATACGAAATCGCAATTATAAAGACTCTGGAAAAATCATTTAAATGAGGCTACTTCGCCGATAAGATCTCATCAAAGTGATTCTACAGTCACTACCCTGAAAAATACTGTCGATCATCGGACATTTTCCAGCCGGAAGGATGTATTGCCCGATCGAAAGACCTGTTACCGTCTGCTTTAGGCTGATAAACTTAGAGAAGTTTCTAACAAAGTGAAGCAGCGTATAATTCGTGCAAGACAAGTGCAGTTGATATGAATGGGGCTTTCGACTTCTCACATCACACGCGCGATATTTATGGCGATTTTAGGTGCGATTTTGTTGCGATTTCGATGGCGAGAAAAATTTGCAAGTGGTTACTCGCCATATCGCATGTGTTTTGAACATGTTCAAATGTCGCTGCGATATTGGTGCAATTTGTTTTAGAAAACTGCGAAAAAATAACACGAGTGGGCCCTCGAAAGGAAAAATTTTACCGTTCCGGTCAAACAATATTGGCAGAATAAAAGGATAGACGCTGGAAAAACTATCAAAAAGAAAAAAAAACTGGAAAAAGAAAAGGAAAAAATTTTAATTTTAGAGTAAAGTAAATACGAGTGTTTTTTCAAGACAAACCCTCCAGACTTAGAGGGTGACTGAATTTCTCTAAATCGCCTGAAAAATCAATGCAAAAATAACAAAACTTGCAATAAAATCGCCTTCTGTTCGCAGTTGTTGGGTTTCATTCACGTGACGTTTGTTTTACAGTTGTACGTCCGGTAAGACAGGTGGTGGTCAGCGTGAACAAAATGGCGAGAGGCGTTGCGAGACGCGACGCTGCTTTCTCAGGGTATTATAAAACTTTACAAGGCAGTGTTTGTCAAAGATTTTTGTAAAAACTTCATTAAACCATGGAATTCAACCTTTTATGTTGAAAACTAAAGAAAGAAGTGATCGCTGCGTACTCGAGCGTTTCTTGACTTGGTTCCACCTGACTTTAAAGATAAGTTTCTAAGCCATCGAATGATCGTTTACGGCGCCTTGAAGAGAAATCCTTTACCGTTTTACCGTTATGAACCACTACCTTAGGTGTTCTGAAAAGTTCGATCTTTTCCTCGATTTGAGCGGTTGGAACAAACCAAAACACTACACACATACGGCATTTTCGATGTGGGTTGACCACCAAGTGTTTTCCAAGGACCCGGATGGAAACGGAAGTGACATCACGTGAAACTTACGAATTTTTTTCGTCACCGAAATCAACCAAAAAACCACACCTAAAATTGCTATAAATATCGCGCGTGCAGGATACGATACAGGAGTGGAGTAGCGTCTAAAGCTTTTCTTATATTGTATGAAAAACGCTGTCCGACCACTTCCAGGCTGTATCTAACTCCTTGAAAAAAATTTGATTCTACCGTCAAATTGTTTTTTGTTTGCCCCTGCCATGTGGAGGTCAAAAATTTTGTTATGTCACTCAGTCGAAGCGCTATTGAAATTCGGAAATTTGCTATTATTTACGATCTGACTTGTTTGAACTATGGCTTGTCATGACAAAGGTTGTACTGGAAAATAGAAATCTAGAGTTAAAGTGCATATGAAATAAATTTTTTTTTTCAAAAATTGTTTGTATATGTTCTTATTATCCAAAATATCTGATTTTAAACGACCGAAAACTCTTTTATCTGTTATTTTCATCGGTTTGAAAGTTCAAAATCTGTGCTTTGTTGTGTCTCCATTTTCGCTCGGCCAAAAGCTCATTATTCACCGGATATGACGTAGTCAGTGGTTCCAAACGTTTTGCTGTTGTAAGAAACAAGAAGAAAAAGACGGGCGATGAAAGTTATCTCTCATCCATAGGCCAAAACGTCTGACTTTCTTTCATTAAAATGATTGCAAGGTCCAAGAAAATGAAGAAAGAGACAAAACAACGCAGCTTTGGAACCACTGGCTACGTCACCAGATCCCAATTCGTCACCAGTCTCCGGAGACATCATTTAGGGCTTTTTAGCAACTTTGAGGGGTAAAAACACGGACTCAAGGGCAAACCTCTTTACTTATTTTTCATTACGCATTTCGGAATCAGGGTGTTTCAAACTAGCGATTTATGCAAAAAAAATTTTATTTCATATGCACTTTAATATTTTTTTCCTAGAGGTCTTACTTATCAATTTCTCTAATATCTGCACTTTTAATGAACCTCTAATTTAAATATGCTGTGGTTGAAATATGATAACAACATTCAAACGTTTTTAATTTTTATCCAATCAGCGGTGTGCGGAAAGATTGCGGCACTATTTTCTATTCTCTGTTTGCCTGTGATTGATGGCCAAAGATTCGTTTTTTTTGCAAACCAATTTTGAAAAGTATTGTACTCGTCAAGATTAAAACTAACTATATGCTCTAGATGTCGTAGTTTCACAGTCTCCCCACGATCTTTTAAAAGAAAGCGCGTAACGGACCCCTGATCTACCCCCACATTATACATTGGTCGTTGCTAAACAATCAGAAAAGCCGACAAACCATTCGGCGCCATGACCACTCCAGACGTAAGAAGAGGAAGGAGTCTTTAGTTTGGCAATCATGTCGTTTGACAATCTTTCTGAATTCCCTGAGCATTATGCAAAATGTTTTGATGTTTATCGAAACAATTCATCAGAAAAACAGGCAATGTCTTCATGGATCAAAACAATCTTCCACAAAGTGTTGAGCAAAAACTGGGTTGACTCAGAGTTTCCAACCATCTTTAAAACGTTGAGTGTTGGATGTGGTGATGGTACTGGAGGCGATTTGGCGATCTGTGATATTGTCAAAAAAATATTCCCTGACTCGTCGCAGAAACCAACAATGTTTTATCAAGCCGTCGAGCCAAATACCGATTCTCTGGCCATCTTCCGTGGTTCCGCGGATTTATGGGCAAAGTACAACAGTGAGGAAAAGGTGACTTTTCAATGGTTCACGGGCAGCTGGCAAGACTATCAAAGTAAAACCAAACAAGATCCTGGAAAATTCCATTTGATTCTTTTCTTCCAAAGCCTCTATTATTTAGATAACGAAGATACCCTTCGTGATTGTGTTAAAAATAGATTAGCCGACGACGGGCTAATAGTGTGCGTGGTTAATAGCTCCGACAGCCCTCTCGCCCGCTTTTCTAGAGCCCGTAATCTTCAAAGTTTTTACTCTGGAGATACCATAAAATCTATCGCTAGCAAAAACGGATGGAGGCACGACTGCTTCGACTTTTCGTACTACACCGACATAACAGAAATGTTTGACCAGTCGAGTGTGAGAGGAAACTTGCTGTTGGATTTTTTGTCAGACACAAAAGGGTACAGAGATGTGAGCGACCGGTCCCAACTGGAAGTAGTCGAGAAATACTGGCTGAATAATTCTGAAGTAGGTGAGGATAGGAGACGAAAACTAGTCGACCAAGGCAGCATCGTTGTAATTTACAAATGTTAGACTACGAACAAGCAATAACGATTTTTTGTAATAATTAATCTTTTTTAAACTTGGTGATTTCTTAAATCAAGCTAAGAATGTTTTTTTCTTCTGGGCCGTCATCGTATATATGTTTGTTTTTTTTCTGCGTTTTCGCTAAGAATTATCCAGACTCCAGTTCTTCACTTTTAATTCCTATGCAGCTATTCTAGCTCAGACATCTTAAGTTAAAGAAGATCGATGAAATTTTTCTCGCCTTAAAACTGCAATGTATAAATTATATATTATTTGCACGTCTTCGCAATCGCAAGAATTAACGGGTTTGCCTCTTAGAATTATCGTACATGACAAATATTTGAATCAACCGTACTGGGCCACAGTTGTACTCATTTTTTATAGTATTGACAGACAACAACAGGGCGTCCTCGAAAATATGTTTCTTTCTGTCTGAGTTTTAGCTAAGAATAATGCAGTCCTCAAGCTCTTATTCTTCTGTATAGCTATTTTAGCTTTGACATCTCTTTCTAAGAATACCGATAATTTTTTCTTTTCTTGAAGCTGCAGTTTCAAGATTACTTGCACGTATACATAGTTGCAACGTTAACGGATTTACCTACAGACGTCAGAAAACATCAATAGTTTTTTCATTGTCTACAGTATTGATCACTCATTGTCTACCGGTCGCTTATTAATAAAACAGACAAAAATAGGGCGTCCTCAAATACATGTTTCTTTTTGTCTGAGTTTTCGCACAGATATATTTAGTCCTTAAGTAAATCTCTTCTAGCTCAGTCATTTCATTTAAAGAATAACGAGAAAATTTTCTCCCTCCATAAAAGCTTAGTGTGAAGATTGTTTACACGTCTACAAAATCGCCAATATTAACGGGTCACCTCTCACATTATGGTACATGACAAACAGAAAACAACCACTGTTTTATTCATTGTCTACAGTTTGGATTGCTCAATTTAGGACCAGGTCGCACTAGAGGACGAAGTTGTTTACTTTTGATTAGCACTGTCAGAATCCTACAGCGCCCCGGCCGTCGTATCGTCAAAGAAATATAATTTTTGTGCAAGACTATTAAATGTGGTAACTCTTAACCAAATACGGATTAGTTCATGAACTCGAGCAATGGCAGAAACTGCAGTGGTTGCTGGTGCTATGATAACTTCTGTATCGAAGTTTTGCAGATGTTTGGCGTGATATTGTATTTTATTTTTTCATGTTCTAAGAAGTCGAGACTGTAAACAAATGTATTCGAAAACCATTTTCAAAGAGCTTCTGATTCGTGTATATTGTAAACCGGCCACGATTATCATGTTATTAATTCAAACTTGAAGACCCTTCAGTTAAACCAAGGACTAGGAAAACAATTTTTTTAAACTTGATTGTGGTGTGTTATTATGGTTTCACAAAGAAAATTATTTTGTACTGACAGGCCAAAAGATTCAAGAAGGACGTGATGAAATCTTGAACTGTGTTCGGCGAAAATGTACTCTTTAGAATAATTTCTGCGTTTTAAAAAACTAAAGTTGAAATTATTTCAATCATTTTTCGTATCTCGTAGTCAATCTTTAATTGTTGAAAATTATGTCTCAAAATGTAGGCCAGCTGTGCAAAATATGCGGACATTAAGGTAAAAAGTATATTTAAATAAAAGTATACGTTTTAAAGATGCTTGGTTGATCTTTTTTATGAGTTGTCCCAAAACAGTCGATTGCTGCTCTGTCTGGAGAACGTTCGGACAAAACTTTGGTAATGCTACTTATAATTGCTTCAAAGTTTAAGAGGATTTGAAGTAGGTACCCAAAGTTAAACCATTTACGACAAAGAGAAACGAATTGAACATTCGCATGGCTGTAAATGCTTATAATATTAAACATGCATGTGCAGGAAAATTACACACGTCTTGTTTGTTGTCGCGTAAGTTTGGTTGCCGTGCGGGTTAAAATAGTTCGTCACCGAATTATATTTCGAAATTGAAGCACTTGAAAATTCACTATTTTTTCTGGTTTTTAAGTATGCATAAGTAGTGTCAAAAGATCTTCATCGTTGCCCTATAATTTTTATGCCCAATAAAAAGTGGAGGATTTAGATAAATTATTAAGACTGTGAATAAATTGTAATTGTGTGGTATTTAAATAAAATGCTTCTAAAGCCCTCAATCAAACCTCGATTTATTAATCCTTGCATTATGAGCAATTTTAGAAAACTTAATTATTACAGTTTCAAAGGGAGGTTGCATGCTTTAAGTATTGAAAACAACAGACCATAGCTTTATAAAGGACTTTCATGAATGAAATTCAGCTATCAATTTTTAGCTTCAATTTTAAAGGCTTTTCATTGTGTGTAAGGTTGCTTCTATGTATGTTAATTTAAATCTGAGTTTAGAAAGTCATTCGAACAGTTTTTATCTGACTTGTGCATTCTGATCTAATGTCTCTAACTCTAAATCGATGCGAAAGAGCAAGGCAACCCAGTGTACGCTGTGTAAGCGTCTTGTTTTGAAGAATACGGAGGATTTTTTTCTCTTTTAAGGAGCCGGAAAAAAGGTATTGTTATTCATCCGAGTCGATTCAGGAACCCGTAATGCCGACAATTAAAGAAACAATTGTTGTTTTATGATGTTTGCCATGTACCATAATTGTAAGACGTAAACCACTCTTGCAGTTGTGAAGACAGGCAAGTAATCTTCACATTGCATTTTGACGACTGACCTTGAACTACCTAAAAAACCGCGTTAATTTAGTGATTACACTTCTTAATTCAAGCCATATCATTATACACCATTTTTAATTTTTTAAAAGTACTATTTGGACTGAAAATTAACTTGGCTAAGACACAATTATAATGTGGTGTCCCCATCTGCAAGTTTTTTCATCGGACTAGTCGTAATCGTGGTCGCTAAATTACCTGGATTTTTTAAAATTCCTCAGAAACTTCTAAATAGCTTTATGGCATGCCGATAGTATCATAGATTTTCCGACATCCTTGCTTTAACGGGGCTTTAACTTTTCTTTGTTTTCATGTCGTTATTAAGCTTCGAGTTGTGTCGAATGACATTGTCGTTTTGTCTTTTGAAATTCGCTTTTCATTGTGAAAATGACTGCAAAACCGCGTTAATTAAAACCACCTAAACATGTAAATCCAAACAAACCGCGTTAATTAAACCCTACTTAAATTTTGGTTATCTTGTTATGATTTTTTTTACTTTTCTTATACTAAGGTAGATTCTTTGATGATGTATAGATATCAAATTAATGGGTCAATGCTCCGGTCATTTTAGGTATATTGCTTTGTTTGTTTGTTTTTTGTTTGTTTGTAAATATCAAACAAATGCATGTGAATATATATTTCTAAGAGTAGAAAGCAGCGTGGCGCAGTGATCAAAATATTGGATCTGTATGCGGTTGACTGCCTCAAAAACAACGACAATCAACGTTCTCCTCAGGGCCCTTTCCTCGGCCTATTTCTCTCGCCCGAGGAAAAGGCCCTGGGTACGAGGTTGAATGACAATAACAATTATTTAATTAGTAGCGTATTTTAGAACTGTACAAATTTACTTCAGTGACAACTTATTTTTATTTTTATTGCTAGTTGACTTAACCAGAAGGCTATTTATAGTCGCCATTTTTTTAAATTAAAAGTCGCATCTTTCAAAGTCAAAAGACCACTTCATGGTAAGGAGCTGTTATAAAGGAAAAAAAGCTAATTTTGGAACAGGCGAGCCAAGCTCACGTTTTGAGAAAGAGAAGAATTTAAAATTATGTATCCATTCGATTGAAATGAGCCGGAACGTGATCTGTTGTTGTGTGATGTGCTGCACGATTCTTGCTAAGTTTTCAAACCTCGATTTTTTTTATTTCCAGAATTTGAATTACTAAAACACTATTTTGACATACTAACCAATAAAAGAGGGTGACCGAGTAAATGTTTAATCAGGTTGAACCTCATTCACAAGGCGTCAATAATATTCCACGTTCCTTTCTTTAGGATTACGTAATTCAAAATTCTACGTTTCAATAAAAACCAATACTGTTGTGTTTTTTTTTAAAGTTAAGAAGTTATTCTGATTATTTGATTCTCTTTTCGAACCATCTCTCCAATGTTCATTTCAAGAGACGTTTATTTTTTGTTTGGTTTGTTGCTTAGTATTACTAGCAAATTGGTTTGTGTGCGTCTGCAAAAAAAAAAAAAAATACATTGTAATATTTACATTTTTCTGCACATCAAATGACCCGATATTAGGTTACATATGAAACCGCTGAGAATTCAAAAGTTTTTAGTACTAGAGGTAAAAAAAAACTTTTTTTAGGTACATGCTAGTCGAGTTAACCAGAAAACTATTCGTTGTCATTAGTTTTTTTGTTAAGCAGTCGCTCCGTTCAAAGTCAAAAGACCACTACATCGTAAGGAGCCTGTTATATGAGGGCCGTTCTTGGGGGTCTCAAATCAGAACAAATCACGGACCACGTAAAATTTCCCCAGTCACGAAAATATTAAATAACGTACTATTTCACCCCCAACTTTTTAATAGAAAAGACTGAAAGTAGACTGTGTTCAAAGAAGCAATGTTTATTGAAAGATCTAGAAAGACAAAATATAGCCTACATAATGCAAAGAGAGGTTGCCCGAGGCGAGCAACTCAACCTCAAGATGAAATACCTTGTGAAATAACGTATATCAGTTATGACCTGAAGCTTTTCTCGGCTCACACGAAACCTTGGGGTCACGAATCACAGAGAACAATGGACGATTTGCATTTTTGCGTCACATACTACAACTAGCAGAATTCTCTACCTGCTTTCTTTTATGAGGGACAAAAATGTGAATAAGAGAAAAATTCGTAAAGCATCAAGGCAGTTGTAAAATGAAGCTATCATGCAAATCGCCTATTTATCGAATTAACGTATCACGGAAATTGAAATATAAGGTAATCACGCATCACGCGAGAACTCGTGCACGATCCTCAGCTATAAAGGAAAAAGTGAATGTAAGTTGAATTAAGCATGTTTTTGGAGTCGATAGTTTGGTAATTGACTTTTAGTGGCATCTTCGAACAACTTGCTTTTTTCATGAATTTAATTTTAAACATTCTTCTACTGTTTACTATGTCTCCCAAATATGGACTAAATACTTTTAAAAAAATTCGTAATTTCTGAGACAGTAATAGCTTACAAACTTTCAGAAAGTATCTTTATTGAAACAACACCCTCATGAAATTCGGGTTATTATAGTATTTGGAGAGTTGGAAACCCTACACATGAGGGCTAAAAATAGATATGTAAACTCAAGACCCTTCACAAGACTCAAACAAACTTTTTTCTTATATTCATTTTGTGATTCCAGTAAACTGTCTTTTTTTTCTGTTGTTTAATCCACTCTATGTTTAATGTTTATCATCTTTTCTGAGTATTGCAATTGTAATTAAATCAACTCAAGGTTAGAATTTTAATGACTATCGCCGTAAGTAGAGAGGGAAGCTTAAGTTTAGAGCTTCAGCCTTTCGTCAGGGTTTGGTTTAATATTTTGCAGTCGAAAATTGTTCTAAAATTTGATTCCTCCGTCATATTGTTTTTTGTTTGTCCGAGCCATGTGGAGGTCAAAAGTTTTGTTACGTCACTCAGTCGAAGCGGAATAGAATTCGGAAATTTTCTTTTATTTACGATCTGACTTGTTTGAACTATGACTTGTCATGACAAAGGTTGTACTCGAAAATAGAGATCTAGAGTTAAGCCAATATTTTTTCCCTGGAGGTCTTACTTATCAAACTTCCTAATATCTGCACTTTTAATGAACCTCTAATTTAAATATGCTGTGGTTGAAATTGGACAAAAAAATCTGATAACAACATCAAACGTTTTTTATCTTTAACCAATCAGCGGTGTGCGGCAAGACTGCGGCACTATTTTCTATTCTTTGTTTGCCTGTGATTGATGGCCGTTTAGAATTCAAAGATTTGTTGTTTGGCAGAACAATTTGGAAAAGTATTGTACTCGGCAAGAGTTAAAACTAACTTTATGCTCTAGATGTCGTAGTTACACAGTCTCCCCACGATCTCCAAATGTATCGATTTCAAAACAAAGTGCGTAACGGACCCCTGACTTACCCTTCATTATAAATTGCTCGATGCTAACCAATCAGCTATGACGACAAATCTTTTTGCATTCTGCACTAAGCTGACCACGCCAAACGTGAAAAGAGGAAGGAGTCTTTAGTTAGGCAATCATGTCGTTTGGCAATCTTTCTGAATTCCCTGAGCATTATGCAAAATGTTTTGTTGTTTATCGAAACAATTCATCAGAAAAGCAGGCAATAACTTCGTGGATCAAAACAATCTTCCACAAAGTGTTGAGCAAAAACTGGGTTGACTCAGAGTTTCCAACCATCTTTAAAACGTTGAGTGTTGGATGTGGTGATGGTACTGGAGGCGATTTGGCGATCTGTGATATTGTCAAAAAAATATTCCCTGACTCGTCGCAGAAACCAACAATGTTTTATCAAGCCGTCGAGCCAAATACCGATTCTCTGGCCATCTTCCGTGGTTCCGCGGATTTATGGGCAAAGTACAACAGTGAGGAAAAGGTGACTTTTCAATGGTTCACGGGCAGCTGGCAAGACTATCAAAGTAAAACCAAACAAGATCCTGGAAAATTCCATTTGATTCTTTTCTTCCAAAGCCTCTATTATTTAGATAACGAAGATACCCTTCGTGATTGTGTTAAAAATAGATTAGCCGACGACGGGCTAATAGTGTGCGTGGTTAATAGCTCCGACAGCCCTCTCGCCCGCTTTTCTAGAGCCCGTAATCTTCAAAGTTTTTACTCTGGAGATACCATAAAATCTATCGCTAGCAAAAACGGATGGAGGCACGACTGCTTCGACTTTTCGTACTACACCGACATAACAGAAATGTTTGACCAGTCGAGTGTGAGAGGAAACTTGCTGTTGGATTTTTTGTCAGACACAAAAGGGTACAGAGATGTGAGCGACCGGTCCCAACTGGAAGTAGTCGAGAAATACTGGCTGAATAATTCTGAAGTAGGTGAGGACGGGAAACGAAAACTAGTCGGCCAAAACAGCACTGTGGTAATTTACAAGTCCTAGACTAACTGACAATCGAAAACGATAGTTTTGCTTTTATCAACGCGTAAATAAAAATCAACGTGCTAATATCCATATGTAAGGAGTACTGGAGAATCTTTCTAGTCATTACGTAAAAAGCTAGTTATTTGTTTTCAGGACATCCAAAAAAAATCGAATAACTTTAAACTGATGTGTATATTCTGTAAGTTTTTTTTTTTTTTGGTAGGATGCGATTTTGAGCTTTTTTCTTTTAGTCTATAAAACAGTGGTTCCGCATTTCCCAAAAATTTTTGAATTTAAGTAAGACGAAGTTTTTGGATGGGCGAAATATATAATACTATGTATTAAAAATGTATTTTTATTAACTAAGTCATAACTATTGTTACAACATTGTTCTTACAAAATAAACAGCAATAAAAAAACGGTTCAGTATTTGACTAAGACTTAAGTTTTTTGGCGAACGGGCACGTTTTTCAGATAAATGCTGTTAATCGTTTTTCGTCCGAGGAACTTTTACAGGTCCGAAAAATATCATCCAAATGAAAATTTTTTTCTAATTGCTATATTTGGCTGTAATTTCATTTTTTCAAGTGTAACAGAAATATTTTTGCATAGTCGAGTATTTTTTAACATCGTATAACATAGAAAAAGCTGGGAGATACAGGACATACAAACAGGTTTTGAGAAACGCTCGATATTATTTACAAAGGGAGAGAAAATCATTTCCCAAATGGCATGATTTAACATACAAACACGTAATTCTGATATGCATGATAGCTATCCAATTTATCGCGGTCTTTAAAACTGCTACCAATTCTGTTGCAAACCAAATAAAAGGTGGATCTTTTATCCTGGTTAAAGTCTACATTAAAACATTTTTATTAAGAGGCAGCATTTTTAACAGTGACTGATGCGAGTAAGAAAGTGGATTTAGGGCGTGATCTCTGCGTGCCTCATGCTGTTAAAGCTCACCAAATTTCGATATTTTCCTACTTTTTCTTACTTTATTGAAGTAACAGCCGCTTTCAATTTTACTTCAAAGGGTAAAAAAATTGTAATTAAAGAAGGAAATAGAACATTGCTTGTCAAAGACATTTTACAATTAGTGTAAAAGAAGAATAGGATCTAAGATAAAAGACACACCGCTCTTGTAGGTAAAAAAAGTTCTGGAAATCAAGACATAAAATCAAAAAGTCTCTTTAAGAAAATCCTCAAATATGCTGTTTTTATGATAAGCATTAACCAGACTGGCAGAATTTTACGATGTTTTTAGATTGGGTTAATACAAGCTTACTTAAACCTGTTCATCAGACCAAAGTTGTTAATGCTTTGTTTTTAAATTCAGAATATGAGCGGTAGACTAGGAAAGTTCTAATGATTGTTTATCCTGGCTTAACTACAATTATAATCACACAATAAGCACTGATGAAGTAGAATCAGGGATAGTAGTAGCTCCAGGAGCTGAAGGTGTCGCATAAACAACATGTAGTTCCTCATTGTTCCGCTTAAGTTTGTCTAGAGAGAAAAGAAAATGAAAAATTTAAAAATAATTTCCACTAATATTGAAGCCATTTTTAGTTGATTAACAAACTATAAACTTTTTATCCTCCAAATGAACTCTTGCTAGTTTGGACATCCGCCATCGACGGATATAATTACTAAAAATAGGACAATCACGTGGATTTCTTGCGATAGACACTTAAGCCCACCGCGTACCTTTGCGACAACATGCAATTTTTGACGCATGCAATCAAAATTTCATCTAATCGTACCTTGGTTGCACCGTGTGCGGTTGCCTGCGATGCAATTTTTATTTCATGCAATAAAAATTGCATGGATCAAACCAGTTTGATATTTTTTGTAGGTAATCGCAAGTAATTTCGTTGTCTCGCACTGTGTGCGGTGAAAATGCAAAACTCGCAATAACCAATGATAAAGCAGCTTTTAATCATTATTATTGGAAACAAAAATGGCGGCAGTAGTGTGGACAAGAACTCTTTATTCTTTGGCAAACAATGCCGTATCTTTACATATTCCTATAACAGCTCTGGCTTAACGCATAAAGGTGTCGTTCTTCCGGATAGATGGTTCAAAATATGAACTGATAAATTGAACTATTCAAGCAATAATCTTAAAAACCGCAGAAAACTTTCTGTATCTTCAATAACGAGCTGCTTTAGTAGGATCTGAACAACTCCTTTCGATTCTCTTCTTCAAATCCTCTGTTTAGATCAAACAATACGCTTACGTTTTCATCTTAGTCTCCTTCGGCGGCGCAATATTAACAGTAACAATGCAGTCATAACATCAAAACCAATACCGCCATTTTGTTTTAGTCGCTGCTTGTCGCGTGTGTGTGCGGCCCCTAGCAACAAAGTGTAGTTTTGATTGCATGTGTTAGAAGTTGCAGTTTGTCTCATTTTGTATAGTTGCGACGTTCCAGAGCGAAATTTAGTACTTTACTTAGCCCGGTTACAATATTTGTTGAATAATAGTTTTTATAAACTATTAAGTAATACATTAAAAAGACCGGATATAAATTTCCGGACATAAATCTTGCATGCTAGTATTCACTTTACCTCAAATTTACTGAGCATTCAAGAATAGAATTTCTCCAGTTCGCCTTTGCCCGTAGATGTTATCATAGAATTTCTTTGATTAAACACCTAAAATGTCACGATGTGAACTAGAAATTGGTAGGTTTTCTGGCACCAATGCACTTTCGCATCCCCTCAAAAAAACTTTTCAAAATTCGAAAACTTGCAAACGTTTCGATGGCTTCTCCAATTCGACAACGACCTGATCGAGGAGAATTCGAATGGATTTCTTTAATTAGAATTAAAAAGAGTGCAATTCAAATAAAATAGAAAACAAACATCAGACCGTCGACGATAAATTTCATTTTGTTGACCCAGCCACCGGAAAAACTGGAGCGTGGTTGGCGCAGTTGGTAAGATCTATGCCTTGTAACCACAAGGTCCCTGAGGTTCGATTCCTCGGCTCTGCCAAGATTTGAACATTTGTGTGATGTTCTTTTCTGCCAAAGCTTACTCAGCTTTCCATCTTTACGAGGTGGGTAAATGAGTGCCAGCTTCGGCTGGGAGCTAACCTGCGATGGATTAGTGTCCCGTCCAGGGGGAATCAATGACTCTCATCCGCTTAACACTACGGAAACCGGAGATAAACCGCCGGCGCCATGGGCCACTAGGCTCGGGAAAGGATTTAGCTTTTTAGCTAGCCACCGGAAAAACTTTAAACCTTGAAGAGCGGCTATGTGGCAGAGAGGAAAAACTAAGTTTAAATCGATGACGGGTCCAAAAAACTGCGACATGATCGAAGTTCATGAGAAGGCAATGGTTTCAAAAAAGACCGTTTTAACTTCAGTGGAAGCAAACAAACGATTTTAAAATTTTTGGTTGCCTGAACCGGATTTTTTCAAATACGTCTCAAATGAAAATAAAAGTTGAATCAACAATTAACTACCTGCATTATAAGCTTATTTATTTGCGATATTTTGGACCCCTAGAGACAACTGCTGTAAAGATCTTACTGTATTTTCAATTTTTTTAGGGAGAGGGGGGGGGGGGTGCGAAAGTGCATTAGCGCCGGTTTGCGTTATTACGCCTGAGCAAGCATAATCCATGGTTTCCATAGTTAATATTTCGAACGAATTTTATTGTCTTTTGAAAGACTTCACTCAATGTTTAGAAGTCAAAAACAGGGCCTTAATATCTTAGGGATTTGTTTGCGTTTTACCATAACAAATTTTATAATTCTTAATAATAAAGATTTTGTAAATGTATTTATAATAACGATTAACGCTAGGAACTGACGTTTCGAAGTCATCTCGACTTCATTTTCAAGGATAAATTCAAATTAGATTTTGTTTTCTAATTTGAATTTATCCTATAAAATGAAGTCAGGATGACTTTGAAACGTCAGTTCCTAGCGTTAATCTTTGTTATAAATTTTATAATGACATAACTTTTTTTTGTTTTTATGGTCCATATCTTTTTATACCGATGGTATATATACTAAAGAGGTCAGCTGTGTGGAATCTTTCTAAATTGGTTCAGGCTACCTCCTCTCACATTAAATTATTTTTAACCTAATATAATTTGTTTGAAAATGAAAATTAAATCATAGATGAGTGTTTACAATTTACACAATTTTTTTGCCTTATTAAGTCATCCCTAATTTTATTTTTGTTTCTCATCTGGAAAGGCTATTGCAAAACGGTCGGTCGGTCGGAAAGAAATTAAAGAAAATAATTAGGTTTGTTTACCAAGCAAGGCTGCCTTAAGCTCAATTAGGTAAATATGGGTTTCAGTTCAAATACAGCGTAATTATTGCAAAGTTAGAATTGGGATGGTCTTTACTTTACAGTACCCTGGTTTCTAATAGTTTTCTGGCAGTCGGTCGGTCTTTCCTCTTTCCCTTCTTGCCTCCGCTCCCCGCCCCCCACAGTAACTTTTTTTATCTTCTCCCCAGTCTTTTCTTTTATACTCGTTTAACATGGCAACCGGAAACAATAGACGCTCGGATTTTTTTCCCGCCTTCTCACAAGTTTCGTAAGCTATTTTAGCGCCACTAGCAATTAACACGTGCGGCAGCTTTTGTTTGCTATTTGTTTTCACTATATACTCGTACTTTTGACAAATGAAAAGCTTTGCTCACAATCTATGAGGTCCACGACAAAAAAAATCCAGTTTTTCAGAAACTTTTGACAAAATTAACATCGATGAAATATTTTTTTGGGTGTTCTTGAAAAATTTTGAGAAAACTAAGGTTAAAGTTATGTTTGTTAGGTGTGTACTCGCTATTGAAAGCTTTAGAAAGTATTTTTGGCGCTTACGTTTTTGTTATTAAAATATTTTTGAGTCGAAATCCTTGATCACCTTAGTTACTTTCTTTCCAAGGATGTATTTAATAAACGGTCCACGGTTCATGTCGCGACTCTAGCGTTATCGTGGACCGGCTTTGTTTTGTTCCTAGGCACACCATATCTTACATAAACATCATATTGGAATGCAGATAAGTTTCTATCAAATAACAAATTAAAAAATGCATAAAATCTCTAAACTTGTGAATTTAACTCTTCAGAGAACTTTTCACTGAACGAAGAAACTCCTTACTCTGAACGATAATGAAGCTCCATTTGCTTTTTCGTGGTGAAATAGCATTGATCACTTGACCTATGAAACGCTCTAAGTCACATACATAGAAAGCCAACCGAACCATTCCCACAGGAACTTCTTCTGCCGTCCACCAACAGTTTGACCGCCTTCTGGTGGGACTTTACTATCTTTTAGAAAAACTTAACACATCCCTCAACTTTCTGGTGTAAATATCGTTTTTGCGCTGATTTTTTTACAATTCTACGTTTAGATGCTCGTCATTTTTTGAATCGTTTCTCACAGGGGTTTTTTAAAAGTTAAGTTTTAAGGAAAGTTCTTGGAGGGTCTGATAGGGTTGAATAATTATTGTGAATTGCCTAAAATATTAACTAATTACTGAGAGTTGAAATATTTAGTTGATTGCAAAGAATGAATACTTTAAAAACTAACATATTGCTTATAATTCAGTGGCACAAACATTAAACTGAATACTGAGACTCTTCGTAAATTGTAAACTGTTTTGTAAAAAATTGAGGCTTTTAGCTGATTCGGATAATCGGCCGAAAAATTAACTAATTACAGGACTTTTGTACCCCTAATTCAGACTATTTTAACGTTATACAACTTAATTCTTTTCCTGGCTGTTAAATTCGAATGAAGACTTTCTGGGCTCAAAAGTGCGCTCTTTCCACTATTTTCCACGTATACCTTACTGTGAAGCATTAGTTAAAGCTAATTTAGAATCATTTCAAGTTAAAAGGTCCGCAGCTTGTCATAGGTTTATTGTTTAGCTCCGCCAGGACGACGCTAGTCATTATAGTCACTAGTCACCTACGAGAAGCCCAAACTATTATTCTTTAAGATCAAGAAATATTAATGTCCACGTCAATAGTACAGCCACAAACAGATTTCGGGAATTTGTCATCAAATATGCTTCAGATATTTTTCCTTATTAGCTGTAAGCTATGTATTAATTGTTTTATTTATGCATCTACATTAACTTATGATGATTTTTCTATGCTCTTTATTTAACATGCATATTAATATTTATATACGTATTTACCGAATATTGTGATATTTGCTATTATAAAATAATCCGAATAGTACGCGCGTTCTGATTGGTCCAAAAACCGTTTTACATGAGGGAATGTAAACACGGTTTCTGTCTGCTCTTTTCACGTAGTAAAGCAACTTTTTCTCTAGCTTTGCTTATTCTAGGTTGCTAAAAAGTAGAAAGACAAACAAAATTTCCTTTTTTTGTACCATTATTAGTTACGGTATTTTTTCTTAGAAATTGTGTTTCATATTTCACCAGCTAAGGCCGAAAATAAGTAAGATCCCTTCCAACCACAAGGTCCCAGGTTCGATTCTTCGACTCTGCCGAAATTTGAACATTTGGGTGACCTTCTTTACCGCCAAAGTTTAGTCAGCTTTCCATCCTTACGAGGTCGGTAAATGAATACCAGCTTCGGCTGGGAGCTAACCTGCGATGGATTAGTGTCC
>JAOEHV020490451.1:0-22504 GCA_025447995.2 Isaurus tuberculatus
TGGTACAAATAAAATGGTCAGATACCGCAAAAGTGTATGTAGAGCCTGTAATTAGAGTACGAGAAACAATAAACGGACAAGTTTTGCACTGTTTACGCGGGCATTTAAAAGTACCAGGTTCGCTACCCTTTCTGTTGCGCCTGTTAGTAACGAACGAGAAAGACTGGTGAACTGAAGGCTAACAAAATTAAGGCAAAAGAATGGCAAGTCTACAGGATAAATGTCTTTATTTTACAATATATTACATTTGTGTCAGTAAATAAGCTAACAATTGAACAAGAAGTTGCAAATGACACCAACTACAACAAAGCATTATTAAAATAAACGTTCTGGTGATTCTGATCAAAATGTGGTACAGTTGACTGGCTATAAAATTCGGTCACATACTTTACAAGACAATAGAGTAAGAGGCCATTTAATGTACAAATTATACACAAGGACTTTAAGGTAAAATAACAAATGACCAATTGCTCACGAGGCATCGCACCTAGAACAAAAGATAAGATCCGTGACCCTGGACTACTGGACCGTCACACTAGCGCGTTTTCATTGGCATCCAGATACATTTCGATGCGTTTAATCCTTCCATCCACCCTAAAACGCTGAGCGTATTCAAAGAAACCCCGTCAATTCCAAAATGAATCAAAATAAAAACGGATACGTATCGTTTTATTATGGATACTCGAAACCACAGCGAAACGTAAATGACGTGTTTCGTAACACTTAAAACGTGGCTAGCATGCGCAAAATGTTGAATGTTACGTCGTAAGGGCTTTTCCGGTGTTTTCGTGTGGTCAGTTGGAAACTACGAGAACAGCAGTGTGGACGTGGATCGATTGAAAGCGTTAATATATATGAGTAGGGAGAAGATCTATGGCTGCACTCAACATGAAACAAGCAACAATGTTGTCTTTTGAAGTTTCGTAATATGTCTACTTTAAATAACGATGGCAAAACATGATAGATAACAGTCGAATACGCTTTTTTTTTATAAGAACCAGCCTGAGATTTGGCCAAAAATTAAGAACAAGCTAAGAACAATCACCAGGCTGAAATTCTAATCAGCCAAATTTAAGAATTTTAAAGAAGATAAGCAAGCTCGTCACGTTCGCGGATGCTGTATTGACAGTTCCAAGATTTTATTGTATACCACTGGATGAAACAATAACAAGCACGTATTTCTTAGCGCCTTTTTATTATTCCGAGCAACTAGACCAATATAATAATAATAATAATAATAATAATAAAATAAAAATATCAGGAATTAAGAACAATTTAAGAACAATTTGAGGCTGAAATTGTCAATTAGTTAAGAACAGCCCAGCCTCAGTCGAAAGTTACTGGTTCTTATAAAAAAAGCGTGTAAGATAATAACTCTAATTTTGCGTTTATAGCTTTAGAAACTGTTAACTGCAAACTATTTAAATACATATATAAAGATAGATAGACATGTTCAAGAGTAAAACCCTAATTGTTATCTTTTACATGTTAAGACAGATATACACAGCAAAAAAAAAAAACACCAAAAATAATTTCGCAAAGTAAAGGAAGTAAAATCCATTGTCAAAGTTTTGATTCGTTGAGACCCCTTGTATAATATTTAGACCAGTTGTTTATGCATCGATCAAATCGAAGCTCAAACATCCCCCCCGGACAACCCCGCGGGCATCTGAACTTTTAAAATTTTTATGGTCAAATTCCCCAACCCCGGGCCAAGATAGCCGGTCAAATTCTCCACCATTTATTCAAGACTTCTGTCTGAAAAATCCTCCACACAATTCACGCCACCTTCTGCAACAGTACTATCTGCCATTTTGCTCCGCGCCGATCACTTCAAATGCCCGACCCTCCCCCTCCCTTAAGTTCAAATTCCCGCCCCCGCGGGCATGAAAGCTGGTCAAATGCCCGGGGGTTGCCCGGGGGGATGTTTAAGCTTCGGTTTGATCGATGCATTAGTCCAGAGGTCTTTCTCTCTGACAGGCGGCAAACTTCCTTTACAAAGTGAACAATTTAATGTGGAAGCATCTAGCTACATCAATATTTGTCTGTCGTCGTTGTAAAAGCAGAGGGGAGCCACGTGGGTGATGAACTATACTACTTGTAGTATGTCGTTATTGGGTTCAGGTTCCGGTGGTGGAAAAGGTTCGTTATCAGATTCCTGTGAACAAAAAAAAACATCATCAGAAGCCTTACTATGTACACAACCAATCAATTATCTGAGAAAACTCCACCAAATAAAAGTGTCGGAGCGACGTTGACCTGATAGCCAGCAAGCAAACTCTCAGTTTGCGAGGAAGCAGGCGGTGAGGGGTACTTTCCTCACAAACAAGAGAGCTTGCTTGCAGGCTGCTGATTTGAGGAACAATGATACTAAGAATTGGGGTACACAATTTTTCTGTATTTCTTTTTGAAATTAATAGAAGAGGGAGGTTGGATAATGATGATGATGGCCATGATCTTGAAAATTATAATGATGAAAGTGATGATGATGACAATGCTGACGATGGTAATGATAATGATTGTGTTTATGATGATGAGAATGCTGACGATGGTAATAATTGTGTTGATGATGATGATGGTGATAATGACAATGCTGACGATGGTAATGATGATTGCGTTGATGATGATGATTTCGATGGTGATGATGACAATGCTGACGATGGTAAAAATAATTGTGTTGATGATGATGATGGTGATGATGACAATGCTGACGATGGTAATGATAATGATTGTGTTGATGATGATGATGGTAATGATGCTGATGTTGATGATAATAATGACGATGATGATAATGATAGTGAAGAAATTTAAATTTTTCCCTTAAAAGGAATCAGTTTGTCCTCGTTTACTGAATTAATTAAGCGATAAAATAACATTATTAAGGTTTTTTTCCAGTGTACCCAAACAAACAACATGCATACCTGATTAAGCTTCTTGAATTCAACTACTTGAGCAAATATGTGATCAAGTATGTGTTTGGCATCGCGACAATCAGCTGCCAGTTTACCCGTGACACCCAATATGTCGCCACATTCCCGCACATAGTACTCCAGATCATCATCGGTGCCTAGCAATGAAACGGACACGAGTTTAACTTTAGCAAAAACACGGACCTATAGTAGGCCTAGTTGTTTAACACACTAGTTAAATGGTCTTTTAAAAAACTTTTAGACTGCGTCGTCCAGTACAAAAACATGTGATTTGATCAACTCTAGATTGAATTGCTTGTTAGCAGAGTAAGAAGCTGATGTTTCGAGCGTTAGCCCTTCATGCGTAGCTCCAGCAACCGCCACCTTGTTTTGAAAGTCCTAAATCCTTTTATGAGCCTAGTGGCCCATGGGGCCGGCGCTTATCTCCGGTTTCTGTAGTATTACGTGGATGAGAGTCCTTGACTCTCCCTGGACGGGACACTAATCCATCGCAGGTTAGCTCCCAGCCGAAGCTGGTAATCATATACCAACCTCGTAAGGGTGGAAAGCTGAGTAAGATTTGGCCGTAAAGAAGGTCACACAAATGTTCAAATTTCTGCACAGCCGGGGATCAAACCTGGGACCTTGTGGTTGGAAGGCAGAGATCTTATCAACTGCGCCAGTCACGCCGCCGTCCTGATCATGGATAATTCCTGGTAGGGTCAAAAACCTTTTTCTCATTTCCTCCGCGTGAGTTTAATTCTTTCCAATGATCCAGAAATGCTAAACTTACATTTATTAGTAATCTGTGCCAAGCGCACTTTTTCTGACGAGAAACATTCATCCAGGTCGAACAAATCAAGGGCCGGCTGTGGTAACTCTCGAAAGTTTGGTGGGAAAACCTAAAGATAAAGCAAAGTTTACCTGTCAATATTATCAATTTAACACTTAAAAATTATTATTGTAGTATTTGCTATAATTATGTAACTACGCCTATAAACGAGATCATAAAAACGGAAGAGAAAGTTAATTTAAAGAAGTTGGGATAAACGGTTCAAAAAACATTTGAAGAGGATTGATTTTAATTAGCGTAAATGCTGAACATTTATTGGGCTATACATTGGTCGGGTTTTCATTACTTACAGTACCACTCGCGCGTAACTCCCACGTGCGAGTGACGCGTCTCGCAAGCGCGTGTCACGTGCCAATTTAATGGCGCGTAAAGTGCGAGTTCATTTAATATAGCTTAAGTGGAGGGTTGGCTGGGCAAAAGTGTTAAGTGGCAGGTAGGCCATATTAAGTAGATAATTGTGTAAGACCTTGAAGAATGCTTAGGAACATTATTACTTAAATTACTTACTGCTGGCTGTAGTGGTGGCAAAGGCGTTTCGAACTGTGGTGTGATAAGTTGCAGCTGTTCATGCTTAACTCTCAGCTCCTCAAATGCTCTGGAAATAACAATACAATATTCACTGAACTGCTTCTAAAAAAGGAAAAATAAGGAACCCAACAGTAATTTATAATATTGTATTAAATCAATATTTTAAAAAACTAGATTCTTAGAGTTACAAAAACGCAGCAAATGTTACTAAACATATATCAAGGTGAAAACGTCAAGGATGTTCAAGCCAACTTTCAACTTCTAAATGCCAGATGAGATGTGCTTAAAATTACAAGAGGATGATCTAGGAATGTTCAGTGATTCTCTTTTGCTGTAAGAATTTTTGTGCTTTCAATCTGTGTTTTTGGAAAATACCAGTTTGCATCCAGATACTCTTTTGGAATGGATTCAAAGATCCAGGAACAAAAGAAAAGAGAAAGTGGCACAGACTATAATTCATTATAATTTAATAATTCACAATATACTGTACAACTTACTTAATCACACTTGGTAATGTGGAAGTGTTTAGCTTAAACAAGTCTTCATCAAACAACTTTGTGAAGTCTGATGGAATCTAAAACAGAAAAACAATGTGACAACAGACCTGCAAGCAGGTGGGGGGAAGGGGAATTCACAGGATGCACATACATCCCCATCAGGCCAAAAAGATCTATAGCAGTCAGCTTAATTAAAAGAAATTTTAATAAATGAAAGGATTTAAGAAAGTAGTTTTATTCTCGATATTCAATGCAATTGTTAATTTTTTGTTGAAAAAAAAACACTAGTTATTATTCTCTGCATTTCTATGTCTTGAATGTTTTTCAACCATCATTCACTTGGGAAGATGCAATTACTTAAACTATTGTAGAAGATACCAGTTTAAAAGTATATTATTATTATTAATAGTACAGTATTTGTTCACTATAGTTGCACTGTACTTCAATGTCAAAATAGAAACAATGCATAATTAAGAGAACTTAAAATTGAAAGTTTGTTTTATTATTACCTTAAACAGTAAAGGAAGCTAATGTTTCAAGCACTACTTTTTTGTCTGAATTATGCATTCCTCTTGGACTAGTAATGTTGACACAGTTCTTTAACAGTTATGCACTTGCATTACCACTGCCCCTATACTCTATGCAAATAGTTGACTAATGCTGATCCTTTTTCCATGTACATCTACACAGTCAGTGCTTTTGCCAGCACTCTGAATGGAAGTAATAACTACAGTCTAAAGAACCACATACTACTCGTAGCAGACTGACCTCATCTCCCTCTTGTAGACATACTCGAGTTCTTTCAGCTAGTTTAGGCGTGTCTGGAATGAAGTGATAGTCTGATACCTGCAGAATGATGATGAAGAAAATGGAAAACCAAACCAATAATTGATCTACATAATTTCCCCATAAAATTCTGAAGTAATTAAGTTGTTACTACAATATATCTACATGACACAGCCATGGAAAGTAAATATCAAATTGAGTGGAAGGGAGAGGGTAGGGGGGGGAGGGGAGGGTGAGAGATTGCTGCAATTCTTGGTATGCTTCCACAGAACATTAATTTTATGAGCTAGCATCTCCTCAAATAGCTTTATCCTGACTTCTGGCAAAATCCTGACCTTTAATGGCTAAGGTTTTAGAATTTTGTGCAAACAAAACTGCAAGTCCAACTTTGATTAAAAACCACTTAACAATACAACTAAAGCTAACTGTTGGGGACACCAACAACCTGATACACAAACTCATTCTTACCTCTGGGTCCTCAGCATCTATGCTGTTTAGCTGAATTTCATTTGTAGTCAACCACGTAAACACAACATCCTGCAAAAACAATACAAGCACTCAAGTTACAAAGCATAAAATGAACTACAAGATTTATGAAGATATTTTCCAACCAATTTTAAGTTGCTTCACTATTAAGCCACAACCTTTGATGAAGGTTTACATTTCAATCAAAAGTTTAAGCAATCAGGTAAGATAACATACTTATTTTTAAGCTGCAACCAGATAAATTGGCAAAAAATTCAAAACATGGTGGATGCAATGCAGAGGTATTGATGGCTTGGTCTGGAAGGTAGTGATGAACAAAGATCTTTCGAACCTGTGATTGATTTTTGTTAACAGATCTAGCAAAGTATAATTTTTTTGAGTTTATGCAAGAGTACTACTCAAACACTGACAAACATATGATTTTTACTTTAAAATATTATTAAATAGGGCAAGTTTTTTCTGTACCCCCTGAGATAACCAAACCACAGAATACTACCTGATGCATGTTCACAAGAGCCTAGAGGCAAAACCCTTCAGATTGTCAAACTTAAACCCTCAATTTGTTCCAATTACTTTGCTCTTTACCTTAGAAATGGAAAAGACGAGTGACAACTGCTACAAAACTCTTTACATGTACAGTATATCTAAAAACTTTATCTCCAAAATATTGATCAATGTTAAGTTCAAGTGGAAACTTGCAAATAGCAATATGCTTTTGACCTTGACAACACACCAATTCAAACAAGGTATATTACCAACAGGTAGTAGAAAAGTTATCATTTTGGACTAGAGGGACAACTAACCTGAACTTTAGCATTCTCTTCTTTGTCAATATATTGATCACTAAACATGTGTACTGATCCAAGTACAACCATTTTACCCTTTGAATACTGAAAGTTTAGAACACATTGATTAGTGGTTGATCTTGATTTTGATATTCATGATTGCCAATGTTAATGCAGGCTACAGGGCTTGACAAAAACTTGAATTCCAACTTGCCCTTCTGGCAAGCAAGTCTCAAACTTTGCTTGCCCGAGCCAATTTCCCACTTGCCCACATTTAAAAAATTCGAGATTATTAATGAGACATTTCTTTCCTTCTGTTCAATGTTCTTCTAAAATAACATCAAGGAAAAAGCCTCATGCATAAAAAATCAGCTAATAGGTAATTGACTTTTGGCTTTCAATTGAAAACAATTTTACGTGATTGCGTGGCTGAAAAATGATAACTAGTCCCTTTTCACAGTTTGAAACATCATATTACTAAAACAGATGTTGCCATTTAGTTAAAAAAGAATTTTGGCTGGGTGCTTGCTCATTGGGCGTAATAAATGTTAAAGACTTAACAGAACTGTCAACTTTAACTTATAATATTTTATAAATTGACAAAAAATGTCTCCTATTACAGATTCCTCACAACATTGAATAATTATTAAGCAGAACTGATAATAAAAAAGAAATTTCAAAATAAATCTTAATCAATATAAGATATTTAACTGTAAGATTTAATCGACATTTCAATTATTCTTTACTTATATATAGCACCAAGATTTGAATTGTAAATATGCCGAAGCGTCGATTAAATCTTACAGTTTTATCTTCAAAATAAATGGATTGATTATTCTAGATTACCTTGGTTGCATGGAAAGCACAGATTGGTCTGTTAAGAGGGAGTGAGACACTGCCAGTAGAAAGAACTGATATCGCTGGTTTTATGACATTCAGTGTTGCACCATAAGGGTAAACAAAAGTCAGGGATCTGTGGATAAGAAAGTTAAAGATGCTCTATGCAGAACTCTTTTTATATTTTCTCGTGAGAACTACTTCAAAACCACTTCTGGATGAGGGACTTTCTCTTAAACATCAGATCTTGTGAACTATAAATAATTTGAGGATGTTGTTGATCATGATCACATTAATTTGAGGATAGACATGCAGCGTCAAATACCAGTTCACAACCATCACATACTTTTAGGTGATTGGTTGGTCAATCACTACTTTGTTTTAATTACAAACTTAGGTACCTATACCAGAGAGTTACATCCATTTCCACTAATGCAAGCAGTGCCACAAGACACTGGGTTTACAAATTAGTCATATATCATTAGATTGACTTGTCATTTCTCCGTAACTACAATGTAATCATGACAACAACATTGAGAAGAAAACATTTTCCAATTTTTCAGCTTACTTCTTTTATAATAATGGCTACTACAAATCAGAAGAAAATAAACTCACTGTCCAAGATCTGAAGAGTCAGAATCTGATCCTGGTATGGTCTTTCCTGCGGCATGGTTGATTTCCCTAAAGCATTAAAAGATTTGATTCCTTTTACCACAAGTTATCAAAAAAATCTATTAAAACTAAACTGTTAGTCAGACCAAAAGAGGACAACGCTCTGTGGTGTTAAGACCATGAGAGTCACTGATTCCTGGATGGGACACTACTACCACACAGGTTAGCTCATTGTAGGAATAGCTGGTAAACGTTTACTATGAAATTTGCTTAGTCACCTTGGGGAAAAACGAAGGTCAAACATGGGTTTGTCAAAGAAAGGGATAAAACTTGAGACCTTGCAGCTGGAAGGCAAAGATCTTACCAATGACACTAAGGCATAGTCATCTAAATCATATATTAGATTAAATAAAGATATATAATGGCCAAGCAATAATGCCACCACCAATATGGATCAGGACTGCAATCTTGAGTTCAAGCACATTAGAGCCAAGATTTATCAATCATGTTCTGACTCCAAGAGTTTTTTTTCAGAGGATACTCTGGTTGCTCCCCCCCCACCCATCCGTTCCCTTCAATAAAAAATTGCCTCCCATCTCAAAAAATTGCCTCCCATCTCATTCCATCCGGCAGCGGTGCTGTGCTCTGAGATCTTACTCGGGTAGTAAGGCAGCTGTCATTGCATACATGTTCATATTTGTGTGTGTGATTGGGGAGCCAGATTATGTATTTTTAATAACTAAGAAGTTTAAAGGTCAGGGAGGAAGACAGATGACAATCAACAGCTCAGTGCATAAAGTACATTGCAAATCATAATTATTCATATATCAAAATTAAGTGAACACAGGTAGAGCGTTTCAACAACTGAAAGTAAAACTGAGTCATTAAAGAATTTTTGATCACTGTATTTAAAAACTTACCGGTTTAACACTCCATTAGAAATCAAAGTTTCTTTTGGGTGGAAATACTTGTAGTATACAGTCCTTACAACAGAGTCTGAAAGAGAAATGGGAATTCCTATATTTACCTGATAAAAGGTTTCTTTGTAAGAAATTGCAGCATTTTTACACTAAAATATAGTTGGTGTGATGCTGAAAGGATTACTTTGGATAGTTACCCAAAGCTCTTGCAACAGTTTCTACTTGTGATTTGCTGATCAAAGAATATGATTAAAGAATCAAAAGAGTGTAATTTATAGTCCTAAATCTGTTTTTGATGTTCAGAATTAATGAAAAGGCAAGAGCCATAATTAATGATAAAAATATGATTTAGGGAACCACTCAAATTGTATGAATCTTTAAAATCTGCTTATAATTAAAACAAAGTTTGAGACCTAAATAGCTTAAATATCTAAAATTCCATTATGATAATAAAATACTTACCACTGTTCACCATGATTCCATAATCTTCTAATAAAAAGTTGATGTTTGTGTCAAACCTTGTTTCACCTCCTTCACCCATCAGAACCAATAAACTACCACCTCGTTCCAGATATTGCTTGATGGCATCAAACTATAGACAAGCAAAGTTTAAAATCATGAATACTCAATGGCCAATAACAGATAAGTAAATTTAACAATAAACTAAGAAGGTTGGAGACCATTCAGACATGTTGATGGTAATGACTGGGGCACGTCCTCCACATTAAACCTACAGTAACTCAATCCCCTGGACAGCACTCAGGTGAACATCACAGGGGAAGAGAAACCAAGGCCGTCCTGGAAAAATATGGAGACACACCAAATTGTTCGAGACCTCAAGGGGCTAAAAATGGAGACAGAACAACGAGTTGCAACTGACAGAACCAGATGGAGGTCCCTTGTCATTGTCTTATGTGCCAGACGGCCTGGAGAGGATTAACTAAGTCTAACTAACTAAGATGGTCAAATTGGAAATGGTGATTATGAAGTTCTGGACCAGTTTTGCTATCTTTTTCGATATGTTTTGCGCAGGTGATGCTGTGGAGGCAATCTCAATAATACAACTTAGATCTGGAAGGAAGAATTTAGGACGCTGTTCCCTCTTTTGAGACCCAGGTGTTTTCACAAGAAAGAAAAGGGAGCTTTACTCTACTTATGTTAGAAGTGGTATATTGTATGGCAGTGAAGGTGTAAAGGAGAAAGATTTATATAAACTTGAGTGTATGTAAAGATGCAGATAGTTAGATGGATGTGTACTTTCAGTTTTTAGCACAAAATGGCCTTCTGAATTGTTAATTACTGTGAACAGGTTTGAAATTAAATGTATATCAGGTTTTATGTGAAAAATGCATCTCAGGAACTTACAAGCTGAGTCATCAATGGACCGTATCAGATGATTTTTTATAACAAAACTGTTCTAACATACCTCTATTGCAGTAAACTTTCTCCTTGGGCCACCAAAAACCAAAACTTTAGCTGTGATAATCCTATCTAAAGTGATTTCCTCTTTATTCCTGTTTTATAATAAAACATACAAAAAGTTTTACACAAACAACTCTAAACTGAAATTTAAAATACAGTAACAATTTTGCTTTAGCTAAAGTTCAAGGAATACATATATTAAATGTATCAAATGTATTATATATATATTTAATGTATATATATATATAAAATTATATAAATATTTACTTATAAAATTATCTTTTTCAAAAACTTATTTAATTCACACATGAAAAGAACAACTCCATTTATAACAATTTGGTACATTTTTTATTTTTCAGCAATAATTTTTTGAATGAATTAAGTAACATACTATTACATGGTCTCTTAAGAAAATAATCCCATCTTCTTGTTTTGAAAATTTCTCACTTACTTACTGGGCTTACTCAAGGAAGCACCCTGACATCGTATGAGAATTAAAGATAGAATAGCTTAGTTTCCCTTAATTTCATTAAGATTGCAGCTATGAAGACACAGCATGAGTGTATAAATACTTACACTAATATTTTCCAGTTTGTCCGAAGTTTTCTAACAAGTGACTTGAAGCCATTTGTGGGTGTGAATAATTCTCCTTTAGATGCATTGAATAAAATCGTATTGCTCTGTTGATTCTCACCGATATCCTTGAGAAGGAAAATGCAAAGACGAATCAATAACGAATGAGAGACGTAGTTGATCTTAATCTAAAATTACTGTCCTGTCAAAATCACAAACGGTATTAAAACGCCCATTTTTAATCACTGAAAATTATTAAAATTTTTAAGAATAAATTTCAAGGATCGAAAGTGTTTATAATCTAAAACTAATACAAAAAGTTTATCGTATAATGATACAAAACTACGATTTTTACGGGATAGCTTGTTTCAACTCTGCTTAGCAACATAGTAAATAATAACGAAGCCAACGAGTTTTTATTTATTTCCTTCAAAAACATTTAAAGAAACAATGACCAAAATTATTTCAATACTAATTCTACTTCAGGAACCGATATTATTTGATACGAGGATAAGTTTTCACTAAAATCAAGAATTAAATCATTTTTACCTGAAGATTCGTAGTGGTTCCAGGCGCCATCTTGTTTTTTTCTGTCAATTGAAAATATTCCTGCGCAAAGGGCTTTTGCACATGAATATTTAGTACGTCCGCTGACCGGAAACAGGCCTGTCATTATTGTTTCCGATCGTTTCCGATAGTAAAGGCTCTCTAATTGCCTAGAATATCGATACAGTCTTATTAGTCATGGAAATAATGTGTTCATGCCTTACTTGTTCGCTAAAAGGTGAAGGCTTCAAGCATGGAAATCTGGATACAAAACTAACAACAGTTCAGCCTTGTTTGGGGATGTCAAGAACCGAACAGATTATTAAGAATCAAAACAAAAGCGGCGGCACGCCACGGCCAATACAGTGGTAAGGTGTTGAATATGTCCAAAAAGAGTTTTAAGCCAGTAACTTGAGTTTGAGCTGTTGCTACTTGTTTCTGAACTATTGGTTGAGTATACTATAAGGTTTTATAAATTTGAGACCTGCGTGTGTAATTTGCATTTTCGCGGTAAGATTTAAACCACGTTATTTATGGTAGGTGTAGATTTCAAATTACTAAAACTGTCAAGTTAAAAGTTTAGAACGATCTAGATCACTTCTCTGTCTTTGCTGTTTATTTCACTCACAGCTGATATCAGGTGTTATTCATATGTATATATTGTCCAACTTGACTGCTTGCCCTGAAGACAGAAATCTTTAACATACCAATCATTTTTGTGGGACTTGTAGGGAAGACTCACAAATAGATTTTTTCAAGCTTAACGTCGTTTGGACGTATGGGGTCGGGGGATTTCGGAGTTGGACGCTATAACATTTAAGAAAAAAATCGATTTTTCTCACTGAGAACAATAGTTTTAAATGCTATAATCTTTCAAATACATATCACATCTGTGTTTTTAAGACTGAAATGCAGCAGCATAAAAACTAAAGGTAAAATTTTTAATCAAGCATAAATAAAGCATTGAGTATTACAAACCAATCTTCAGTTTCTTTGTACGAGTCTTTTGACTTTAGTTCATAATGACTGCCATTTTAATATTATGATTGTAGCCTCGAACTCAAACTTCCCAATTTTGATTAATTTGGCGGGATATCTTTAATTTGATAGCGGATCGCGATCAGTTTGTACGCAGTTTGGGGATGCAAGTACCTTTTATTATGTTAGTAATTCAAGATGTTTTATTTCGTTTCTGTGCATTTGCTTGCTTTGAATAAGAAATTGAAAAGATCGGGGGTTTTTTTGTCGGACGTTATAAGCCATGGATAGGGGTGAGGGGCTGAACTAAACGTCCAAGGACTTTTTAGTCCATGGTTTCTCTTTCCCTGAGGCTGGGGAAAGGAGTCGAACAGCAGCTGGGGACTATTTTGCAAAAGTTTTTTTTTATCAAAATCTACTTCCATAACTCATGTAAAGATGAACAGTATCAGGTCAATCATAAACATAAAAACAACCCTGGTGCATGGGAAAAAGACCTTATAAAAAAGACAACATATCTTGTCAAAAATCATAAAAATCCCCACAGGAATTTTGGAATGAAGGCCACAGGCCTTCACAACACCAGCACAAAGTTCCCCGTTGCATGGAAGTGCTGTGTTAAAAGCCACTGGGGACAGCTTAGTGTGTCAAATCCTGACCCCTTGCCCAACCCCCTCCCCCCTTCATGGCATAACATTGATAGATGCATTAGTTAGGACACTGTTCAAATATTTACTGTGAGTTTCTATTAAAGGAACACATACTGTACAAACAGTAATTGTTATGGACCAAATACAAATTCAGTAATCACAGATTCAAAAACTCACTGGAGGTCCATCAGTGCATCAGTTGTTCTTAATGATGGAGTGAGAAGTCCAGTTTTTGGATTGGGGGTACATGGAGCTAAACCAGGTAAAGAAACAATAGAAGCAGTTCATTGGGCATTAAAGAAAGGTTATCGACTAATAGACACTGCATCACGATACAATAATGAACAAAGTGTTGGGGAAGCTGTAAGAACATCAGGGATTCCAAGGGAAGATATTTTCATCGTTACAAAACTCTATGATGAAGATCATGGTTATGATGAAACACTATCAGCATTCAGTAAAAGCCTTAGTCGCTTGGGATTAGAGTATGTGGACATGTACTTAATTCATGCACCAGTACCAGATAAAGTTGTACCATCATGGAAAGCCATGATAGAACTGAAAAAGCAAGGGTTAATCAGGTAGGCATGATTGTTTTTACATTTCAATACAAGTGAATTTGGAAATGTCAATGTTAGTAACAGCTTTGGTGTCAGTTCGAGCTTAACATGTCACAACGTCAAGTTGTTGAATTTTCAGAATCTTTTGAGCTAAATGCCTATCAGATATCACTTAATACTTCTACAAGTTAAACTCCTAAATAACTAAACACACTGAAAGAAAATAACAAACTAAAAAGAACAAGCTAAACCTGGAAGACAGCAGTCATATTTTAATCAACTCTGAAATGTTCGATCATCAATATATAATGAAAAGCTGACATTTGGAACAGAACCCATCATCAGAGCAATTGACTTCCTAATTTAGCCATGACAAAACTTTTTCACTAAAAGGTGATTAAATCATGTGTTTTACCTACTTGCTTGTTACCAGTAGTAATTTTCAAAATCATTTACAGAATGCTGAGGTCACCATTTGGTTTCCTGGCGGCATGGTTGGTGCAGTTGGTAAGATCTCTGCCTTCCAACCACAAGGTCCCAGGTTCAATTTCTTGGCTCTCCTGAAATTTGAGCACTTAAGTGTGACCTTCATTTTCACCAAAGCTTACTCAGCTTTCCATCCTTAAGAGGTCGGTAAATGAGTACCACTTTCAGCTGGGAGCTAACCTGCAATGGATTAGTGTCCCATCCAGGGGGAGTCAAAGACTTTCATCTGCTTAACACTACAGAAACTGGAGATAAGCACCGGCCTCATGGGCCACTGGGATCGGAAAAGGATTTAGCTTTTTTAGAGGTCACCATTTGGTTTCCTGATGACTACTTTCCATTTGCCACAATCCAAAGCTTTATCACTTACAATATTCTTCCTTCTCATATTCTCTTTTACTTACCACATTCACGTGTTTCTACGTTGCCCCCTAATCATTTTCCATTTTACTTTTAAGGACGAATTGATTACTGTTTTTTTAAATTTAGATCTATAGGAGTCTCAAACTTTGGAGTTCATCATCTGAAAGAACTTAGAAAACATACCAATGTCATACCATCAGTCAATCAGATTGAGCTGCACCCATTTTTACAGGAAGTAGAAGTTGTGAAGTATTGTCAGAATAATGGCATTATGCTTCAAGCTTACTCGCCATTGACCAGAGGTGAAAAACTAAATGAACCTATTCTGAAAGAGATTGCAATAGAACTCAAAAGAACACCAGCACAAGTTTTGTTAAGATGGAGCATTCAGAATGGATATATTGCCCTGCCTAAATCTTCCAGGAGTGACCGAATAAGGGAAAATGCTACTGTGTTTGATTTTGAGATTCCAACAAATGTAATGGAAAGATTAAATAGTTTAGAAGAGGGTTTTCGGACTGGGAAAAGCAAAATTGGAAGTCCATGGAATGGCTAGTTTTGAGAATGTTTACCAAATGAATACAATGTTTTAGTATTGCTCTGTTTGTCTATGTGGCGAGGTTCATTGACACAGTTGGCTTCCACAATGACAAGGTCCCAGGTTCAATTCTCTGGCTCTGCTGAGATCGTGTGACCTTTTCTGCAAAGGTTTACGCAGCTTTCCATCCTTACAACATTGGTTAATGAGTGCCAGCTTTGGCCGGGAACTGAACTGTGACGGATAATGTCCCATCCAGGGAGAGTCAAAGACTCTCATCCACTTAACACTACAGAAACCAGAGAATAAGCAAGGGACTCTGATGGGCCATTTAGGCTTGTAAAAGGGTTTAGCTCTGCTTGTCAACTATTGCAAATCCTGCATTCTCTTTTGCCAAGTGGCCCATAAGCAAGGTACTAATCTCTGGTTTCCATGGTGAAAACAGAGATCTTACCAGCTGTGGAAACCATGCCACAGATATGCAACAATGTACATGAAGGTTAATGATCTTTTGTTATTATAAAATTTTAGCAGTAATAGTTCAAACAACTTCTGTTGAATCGAGATGGCCTAAATTCCATTCCACATTTTTTTAAAATAAGAACCAACTTTAAAAGATATAACGTCTTAAATTTGCCCAAAACTTGAGAACAAGTTGAAAACAAGCCCAGCTGGCTGAAGATTTAGTCTGAGAAATACCAGTATTTTATAGCATTGATATTTATTAAGCTTATTGGTACAAAAGAATTCCCTTTTTTGATTTTTAAAATAACAAGTAATAATTAATAATAATGTAATCTTTACAGTCTGTAATATTTTTATTTTTAAATGAGCAATTTACAACAGTTTATACTTTCTCTATATGAACTTATTTTATAAAGAAAATATAATTGTGCATTTTAAAAAAGAAGATAACCATTTATTGAACAATGTTTTTCCTCGAGCTTCCTGCAAGGAATGCTCGAGGTTAGTTTCCAGCTTTTTTTTTTTCTTCGTCATCGTCGTCTGCTTTCAGACACAAAACGCAGTTTTCGTGTCGAAAGGCCTTCTGGGAAGCTTACACCACAGTGACATGGTGTTGAGCGAACCTGAAGTTTTGCTGGCGTATTCAAAACAACGAATGGCTCGATTTCGACTACAAAAACGGTAATGTTCATAAAAAAATTTTCGGTAGAATTTTAGATATGAGTGAGAGTGTTATGTACGTGGAATTTAATTTAAATCGTCGAAGGATTTTTGTGATTTTTCTCGCTCGGCGCTCCGATTCGCCTCGAATTCTGACAAAACTTGCAAGACTTTCACCTAATCTATGCTTTAACTTTGACAACGGAAGCTCGAGGTCACGCATTTAATGCGTCTAGTTAAATCATAATGTGGCTCCCACAACAACAATCTGTTCACTATGAACTCCAAAAAATAATTTTATTACAATGGAGCAACATCTAACATTGATTTATATTTTTCTTTGACTATATTAAACATTCATCTCATAACAAGCTCTAACTGTGATATAGATTTGATTCTGTCAGTTCCCAATTAAGTATTTTTCATTGAGTAACAACCTGAGCCCACAAAAACTGATAGCAAAATGATAAAAAAAACAAACATTTTTAGTGCCACTGTGATGCACTAGGCCTGTGCTAAGCTATGGCTTCATTTTTTGGTAAATATGAAGTGTAATGATTATATGTCCTGATTGGAACGAAAAGTGTATACCTTTGATGAACACCACACATCACAACTTTGAATCCTGAATTAATGTTAAAAATAGAATATCTATTGGTGGAAAGATTAGATCATATTCAGTTTCATTTGGTGATTTCTGCACTTATATCTATGGTAAGTAATCTGAATGTATGTTAAGTTACTTCAAAAATGGAATTATTTTTGAATCAAAAAATTCATTTGAGAACTGCAGGTGATCTCCATCAGCTGTGAGGAAATGAAGTTTTCCATCTTGGTCCATTTTCTTAAGCCCCAGCCAGTCCTTTGAAAATAAACAGTAATAAACACAATTCATTTATTTTATCAATATTTTTTGAATTATAAATTATAATGACCATTAAGGACAGACAGATTTGATTACACACATGGTTTATTAATAACTCTACGTGGTGGAAATATTAAATCATAGTGCTCTTACTGTTAAGTATGGCTAACACTATCGTATATCTGCTTCCTACTCTACTTACTTACTTACAGCAATGGCATAACATTTCAATCTCCAGTTGATTAAATTATAGAATTTTACCTTCTTGCTCATTCACTATCATATGAGTATTTTACAAACTTGCTTACAGCAAAATTGGATTGGTTGATTCACAGGCAGCCCAAGCTTAGTGTTAGTTCATCGAATGAATCTTCCTTTTATAGGGATTTGTATGGAGTATGATATAAATAACACTTTCAAGATTATTATACTTCTATTTTGAGCAAAAGTCAAAAATAAAGCTTGTTTACCTCAATTGTTGTCTCCTTTTGTCTCGCTTGTACCTTTAAGGGTCATAAGAAGTCATTTAGGGCTAAATGACTTCTTATGACCCTTAAACGTACAAGCGAGACGAAAGGAGACATGCTCACTGCCCACAAAAATTGGTTACTTACCTCAGTATACAGTGGACTTTCCCTTAAAGTGTATTTTTCAATAGCTTGTCCAGGTTTATAGAATCCAAACCACTATTAAGTTTAAGAAACATAAAGTTATATTAAAGTAAAATGTTTAAAAAAAAATTAAAATTTTAGATATTTAATTGAAATTACAATCTAGTATAATTTTCATTGATCTGATCAAATTATTGATCAGATCATTAAAATAATTTATTTGGAGGCTTGATTTTGATATAAAAATATTCTGACAGTCCTTGAAATTAGTATACTGAATGGTTAAAAATACTTGAAAAACTTAAAAAACAAGTTAACATGGTCTGAGACTTTGCTATTTCTTTACTCAAAATTATTATTTTTTGTCATTTTAACATAAAATATTCACAAAAATGGTGGTTGTTTAATTCTAACAAAATCAATAATTAAAAATGCATCTAAACTCATATGTTAAGAAAAAAAAATTATTAAAAGGGAACCCCAACTGTTATGAACATTTTGCATCAAAACATACTTCAGTGACTATCCCTGAATCTTCCTGGACACATTAAATAAGAATTCGAGCCTGTCTGTTCCAGTTTCAGATCATTTTCTATGACCTACTTTGCTGTTTGAAAATCATGGACGGCACCATTTTGTTTGTGCAACGTCAATCTTGCACTGAAGTTTTTCAAAGACAATGGCATTGGAGGCAATGTGGATGTAATTCCTACACAATGAACTTTATTTCAGAAACAAACAAACATGATTATTAAATATAAATTTGCATACATGTTACTTTGAATTTCCTGCTGACTTAAAAAATTCTGAGTGCAATCTTGAGTGCTACCTACAAATTCAAATATTTGCAAAGTCGGCAGTAAAATCAACCTAAAACTCGAACAGGCAGGCTCAAATCCCTATTTAAAGTGGAAGAAGATTCAAAGACAGTCAAGGTATTTACTGACTTGAAATACAAAGCAGGCCGTAGAAATGAACCTGAAACTGGAACAGGCAGGCCCAAATCATAACACCCGGGGTTCCCTTTAATGGCTGGTAGACTCAGTAGTTTACATTGTGGGCCAGAGTTATTTTAAACTCATTCCCGTTCTGATCTCCCAGTTAAGAATCCCAGCTGGTAGGAGGTAATTAAAACCAGTTGAATATTTACAAAGCATGGAGAAATTGTCCCCTGGATCACTGAGAACAAACCCATACAGTAATCACAGTCACCATCTTGGATATGAACTAAGGTCATCCACATTCAAATCCTGTGAGTTTAACCACTGAGTTAGCTGCCTTCTCTTTTTGCTGCTGATTACCAACCTCAGATTCCTTTGGATCTACCATAGTATCCTTGCCGAACATAACAAGAACCAAGTTCTTCAGCTTCATGAGATTCTCCTTGTACTCAGGAATTTTAGTCTAAAACAAACAGGTTAACTGTGAGTACAATGAAAATTTATCAGATCTGTTAGAACTACAACATATTTTATGACAATATTCAAGTTTCCTTAAAACAAAATTGTTTTTCATTGGTACACATAACAACTTTATGAGTACCAAAACTACACTTGAATATTCTAGAAATAAAAACCCAATGATGTTCTAGCTGCAACAATTTCTAAGACAATATTGAAAATACAAATTTTGTATTTTCTGAAAACCAAAACATTGTACAATCCTATACAAAAAAAAATTATATGCACTGAAGCTTCACTTGAGAAGTGTACAAGTCTCAAATCCAATTGATTTTCAACAACATTTTTCATTGATAATATTTCATAATATCCTGAAAAACAAAAATGGTACACAAAACAATTCTGTGTGAACCTATAAGCTTCACTCAAGTTTAGGAGTCTCAAAATCAAAATGGTGTTTTTTATGCTCATTGGCTTTAGGAATTAGATTTGATAGCTGTTCTCCCTTATGCTTGTGCTAGCCAGTCTCATTAGAGTCTGACCTCAAGTTGAGTGTTCTGCTTCAAAAACCATAGCAGCCATGATTTCAATCCAAATATTTAGAGGGGTTAACTAACTGCACTCATAGAAAAAGTTCTAATTAAATCAATTGAAAAGTTTTATACAAGTTTTGAATATAATGAAAAGTACTGGGGGAATCTTAAGCCACTTCTCAGCCCCACCCCCTAAATTACATCCCTGAAAACCTTGCCGTAACTAAAAAAGATACCTTGTAACCATAATAACAGGGCAGTGGTTAAATGACTTTGTGAACAGTTATAGAAAAATATTGATTAGTGCGAAGACGTACATCACAAAATTTATAGATACTGAGTGTGTAGTGTAAGGAGTTCACATTTAATAACCCTTTGTTAAGGCAACATGTTGATCAGATGAAGGGTTAACACAAATGTCAGCTCCTTACATTATTTAATGACCATAAAAAAATTAATGATCACAAAACTTTTTTCCTTTAGTTGTCTAAATTTTACGCCAATGGTCTGGCTGTTAACACTAAATAAAAATCTTGTATCAAAAACATTTTTAATTAGTATAATTTTTTACATCTTTAAATAGTTTACTGACACAAGTGAACCTTTCAAGGTAGTCAAATTGACAATTGCAATTTTGCTCTGTTCTTTATGAACAAACCTTCTCTTGGTTGATGTCTGCAAGAAAAATACTCTTATTTCTGTATTCCTCTTCATTTAATGGATCATGCCAGTATTCTGCCTGGACAAGGCTTTGAAAGAAAACAATCACATTTAATTAACTTTCTGAGATCTTTGTAACAACAAAGGATAATCAAAACAATAGTAAGCAATTTTTACAAGTCAGCAATTTACAAAATTTAGTAATTTCATTGCTAATTGTGAAATACTGAAACAAGTTTCAGATTGCTAAACAATGTAACTTAATGATGCAGGCAAAACTTTAATTATCATTAACTAAAAAACACTTGGCTTATAACTTTTCAAGTAGTTAAATACTACTTATTAACTGAGAGTGAGGTCATTACAAGGAAATATCAGCGATAGCGAGGTCATTATAACAAGACAGAGGTCTGAGATTTCTCTGTAATGACCGAACGGACGAGGTTAATAAGTTGTTTATTATATGGCCTTTAGCCTATCTTCGGAAGAAAAATAATGCTTGCGCATAGGCACTCATTTCAAATGGTGTTTACTCAGGCGAATTGGCAGTCGTCACCAAAAACAGGCGAAAATGATTTCTTCAAAAATGAACAGTCAAAAATAATTGTCAAAAAAAAAAATCAAAAAAAAAATTTCATAATGACCGATCATTACAGGGAAATCTTGCCCTCTTAGCAGCTAATCAGATTGCAGGAAACTATCTAGCCATATAATAATATTAATTAATTTTTTTACTTACAATTTCTGAATCCAGCTAAATGAAAAAAGAAAACAAAAGTTTAATGTAATTAAGATTTTAGAAAGAGTATTGAATAAAATCACAATTGGTTAATTAGTGGGCATAAAAGGTGTGGGGAAAACAAAATCAAGTAAAGCTGCACTAAATCATTTGATAAAAAAAGAGTAAGCATGAAAAAATTATTGTGCCCATCCATAATAAAAATATTTTTTACAAAAGTTAAGAAACTAAGAGTACTTAGCTTGACCAAGAATAGTTTAACTATGTTTGTAGAAACATAAAGAATAGAAAACAACCTGTTATGAGATGCAAAATGTTTTTACAAAGTCATTAACTTCCCATAGTCAAAATATGTTCTTTTAACATAGGTAGAAATCAGCTACATGTTTCATTTAATTAGTTTTAACTAGTATTGACATGAACATTATAAATATAGTGTAGATAGTATTCAATACTTTGTACTGTACTTAAATACAAAGAGTGATAGAGTATAATTTTTATTAAGTAAATTTACTTAAAACATGTACTGACAACTCACAAATTTTACCTGACATATGCTCCAATGTTCAGCAGCTCTCTAACATAGTTACAGATGGTGGAGTTCTCACCAGGACAGTGGGGAAAACCATAAACACCTGTCAGGATATAGAATATTTTGCTCAGTCTATACATGAACATATTACTATTATTTATTATTATTATTAATCTACATCCTTTTTAATAACTGACTACATAAAGACTTACAACTGCAATCTAGTTTTTACATCTAATTATAATTTAAGATCTATAGAAGATCTTGTGATGATGATGATGACATCAATGATAAAGATGATGATACATGAAAATTACGATGGAGGTGATTATGAGTATGATGAAAAAAATGAAAACGACGATGATGACAAAGATCTTAAATACATTAATGATGTTTTTACCTTGATGCTGGCCTCCAAATGATATCAAGTTATGCATTGGTGGCTCTGGACATCGCTGGGCCACTGCTCGACTGAAAAAACCTTTCTAATTAATAAGCTAATAGCTAAGGCCAGGTAAAAAAAAAAATTGTTTAGCGTCCCCGTCCGACCTAAGAAATGCTCCCGACCTCAAATTTTTTTTATATTTTTTATTTTTGTAAAATATATATTTTTTCAATTATATGCTCCTGCGCTGTACAAGTGATTGAAACATAAGCTGATTTCGAAGAATATCACGACCCAACCTCTTGATTAGCGACTCACAACCTTT
>JAOEHV020490557.1:0-22504 GCA_025447995.2 Isaurus tuberculatus
CAGAAATAAGAACAAATTAAGAACAAATTGAGGCTGAAATCGCCAAAAAATTAAGAACAATGAGGCTCAGCATAATTTACTGGTTCTTATAAAAAAAAAAGCGTGTAACCGACGTGGTGTAAATTGGTCTAAGTTAGCTCAGATAATCACAAATATTGGTAGCATATACGAGTTAATACGAAGTACTTGATATATTCAACGAGCATTAGTGGTATATTTGTTTGCATTCAAATTTCATTACACTTTGAAAGTTTGGATATTAAGAAGTTTTAGATAAAAATCAACCTCCCCCGCAAATTTTTAAGTTGAACATCGGTTCCAGAAAATATCTTATCGATGATGAAATGATTTAACCGAGATTGAATCAACCAATCAGAACGATAGAAATGCAATATCCGAGACTGAAAACTTAATAAACATATTTTTCTAACTTGAATTAATCATGTGCACAATATTAAACAATAGGTAACTCTGGTTAGCTTTCAGGAAAACATCCCTTAAAATTAAAAATTTCAGTCAACAATTTTTTACTGACTATAAAAAAAATATTTATATAAAATGTAGACATTTTATATTTCAGAATATATATAAAAAAATATGCCACGTCTCTTTGTAAACGCATTCACCCGTGGCCCCACAGGGATTTCTAACTTTTATAAAGAGTAATATTTATTTTTGTAATTGTAGCCTGAAGATTGATAATCATGAAACTCGGAGTCGCTACTTATCTGTGTTTCTAGTCGTTTTCTTCATGAACATAAAAAAAAAATATATATATATATATATATCTGAAATGCTACAGAATTTGATGCTGATTGGCTGTGTTCGTTGTTAGGAGAGCGCAACCTCAACTGAACGTTAGAGGCCTGAGTAGGAGCGCTTAAAATCTTGATTTTGAGGTTGGATGGACGACAGACGCTGTTTTCCTCGCCATCGTGGATCAGGCGCAAACATACTTTTGGAAATGCTTGTTTTTAAAAATGCAACCTGCAGAATGAAGGAAACAATGTTGTATTATTGCGTAAAAAAATTAAGGTTTTTAGAAATGAAGAGAAGGGCAGAGGATAGAAATGTATGGAGAAGATGGATGCCAGAATTAGGACCTGTCGCAAGACAGAACACTGATAACTAACTAACTAATTATTCTTTCAAAAGTTTGTAAGTTTAAATCAACAAAGCTTGATCATGAAGTTGTCGCTGTTTCTGACGAGTAGGTAAAACACGTGACATTTTCAACTCGTGAAGGTTGAAATTATGGTAAAATTTCAGTAATTCCAATTCATATGCATACATTCTATTCAAAAGAGAAACAACAGCATGTCAAAGTTTTCATTGTGCTGTATGCATTCATATGGGTAATAAGGGAATATTTCTGAAATAATTTCTCATCGCCTCAAAAAGGAGCAGAAATTTTTTGCCAAAAACGTGCATATTTCTCTTAAAACCATTCAGTAGGGCTTTGTGTATACTCAGTTAACCCTTGTAGTTTAGACTCGCTTTAATCCGAGAACCCTTTGCATAGAATAGCGAATTTGCATTACAAAACTAAACAGCAGTTTTTGGTAACAATATGGGAGTACTTTATCCGAGTTGGCAAGCCAAAGGAATATACGAAATATATCTTTGGAATTTAATTATTTAGCTTGTAGCCCCGAAAGTATGAAGGAAAGAAGCAACTTAAGTTTTACAGTTTGTTCAGATCAGGATGATCTTAAAATGTTGTTGAAATCAAAAACTAATCGTTGCAAACTTTAATAGTTTTGAAATACAGTAATTTCTAACTAACGAGTTTTTCTAGCAAAGCAATTCAAGTTCTCTGCCGCAAGAGAAAGTGTGCTGTCGTCATGGTAACTAAATTGCGTTTGGACAACCTTGTAGTTTTCGCTGTATGAATCGGCAATACGATATTAGAATCGTGACGGAAATTATCGTAAACAGATCGCTATCTTTAGTCAAAAAGAATAAAGTTTAAAATTTCCATAGGGTGCGCAATTAAACTTTTTAACCATTCTAACAAAGAATTTTTCCTCAAAAAAATTGTTTGCCTTATAATATATATGTTCAGTGACAGCGAATGACATTTGCTTTCCCGAATTAAAAGCAGCGCAAAACCTTTGATATGTAGCGATTTTCTCAAAAGTGCTAAACCAATGTTTTGAATCCAAAGTCTGTAGATTATGCTAAATAGACCGCGATGTTTTCAAATTTTGATTTAACCAAGCAATAACACAGACTTTCAAATACAAGTGTTTTATAGCTTCATGGAGGTCACCAATGATAGAGTTTTAAGTCATATGTTTTATTTTCATAACTGCAAAACTTTTTTTTCAAAGGTTTGCAGTAATAACTAGATTTAAAGATATTTTCCGGTAACTTTGTTCATCACACTTGTAAACAATATGTTAATCAAAAGAGTGAAGTTTTTTTTTTATCCTTTTTAATGATCTTTCTTTCCAGTTAGTAAGATGCTTTAGTTTATGTAATAATGGGGCGAAACACAAAAACAAAACAAAAAATTTTTGGCACCGACTGCTAATTGTCTAAAAAAAAACAGATCAACTGTCTGCATGAATCAAATTTTTGGTTGGTGAACAATATTAGCTTGAATACTCCTCTCACGTACTTTTTCATGATGTTATTTGTTAAAACACATTCTGGTAGAAGCTGATTTCCTTGAAAACAAAAATAAAGCAATAAAAAAAAGTCAAGTTTACTTTGATTTCAAAAAGCCTTTGATTTGACCTTGCTAAAACTGACGACTATTGAATCAGGTTTCAGTCGATTGATTACGATTAGAAAATAGATTTTTTTATGGGAGCATTCACTGAAGGCCGTTTTTTTCACTATATCATTAAAACAGGAAAATACTAGCCTTTTCTTGAACGATAAAACATGAACAGATACCTTGTTTCAGCGTACGTTAATTATCAAGTTAATCAAGAAAGCAATAAGTACGTTCCAAATTAATTATCTTTCTTCATTTCAAACTCATTATTGACTCAAACACCTTTTGAACAAAAGCGTTTTCAATTAGTTATTCCAAAGCGGTCGCGAATAACAAAAAACGTGATCAAAAAGTTAAGCCATAAGTTGGAAACGTGACGTCGGGAATCTGGCACAGTATTAATTTCAGTTATAAGCCTATTTAAGACGAGTACGAGCCGTTAAAAGAAAGTTGCCCTCCAAGTTCTGTCCTTCAGATCGATTCAGTTCTGGTATCCGTAAAGAACTTTCAGCAAGAGATAAAACTTATAGTGAAAACGTTTGCGAGGGACAATTTGAGGTGTGACAGAACACTTAATCAAGGGATTCAACACAAGAAACTAAAACTTTGCTTTACCCTCAAAAACTAATCTGTCCCGTGGTGGGGAAGTGTTCATATATAAAAGGGAGAGAAACATATATATGAACTAAGGTACAAGTTGTTTTGAGGGTGATAGAAATTTTATCCACTATTCTTTGCATGTGAGTTGTCACGTGAATTGCATCTTGGTAAAAAGATTTACAAAATCGCTTAAAGTCAAAATTTGCCTCTAGTGCTCGACAATATGGAAGAAAATAAGACCAACAAAGGCTTGAAGCGCAAGGAAGGCCTCACATACTTTGCAAAAACGTTTCCCGATTTCTTCACCGGCTACCGAAAACCACAAAAATGCCGAAAGTTTCACGCAAGGAATGAAACGAATCATTGTAATGAAAACGGTTGTTTGAATCTAGAGCGGTCAAAATCTCTTGAGGACGTTTATTTTCTTGACAAAGAGAGTAAGACGATACTGAAAGCATTGCGTAAGGCTTACGGAATGGTATGACATTTTCCAAAGGAAGTTTATGTAAAAAAATTAAGAGATTATTGTTTTAAAAGCTAATAAACTAAAACTTAATTGAAACTTTGTACAGAGATTTATAAAGTTGCATAAACTGAACATCTTTGAATTGAAGACCCAAGAGCAAAGTTTCTTGTCGAAATGTTAGAAACTGCATGTACTTTTGCTAATGATATAATCGTTTGTTCCTGTTTTTTAAAAAAGCAATATCGGAAAGGCAAACATATGTATTATCCGTCCAATGTGCTGCCAATATGGAAGGAAGTAATACAAACAAAGGCTGATCTAAAAGTAAGGCTTTCGTACTTTTCAAAAAAATTTCTCGTTTTCTTCACTGGTAACCAAAATGTATAAAGTTGCTGCAAGTTCGCGCAAGAAAGAAATTAAGAAAATTTTTTGTAAAGAATAAATTGAATAAATAAACAAATCAATAGCGTTAATTTATGTTAATGTCTTCTCATTATACACTAAGTTTTAGATGTTTCTAAATCAGCTGTGACCATTTGTCCGTTATTTTGTTTTTATATTAGCCCAATACTTATTTTCTGTGTCACTTGCGCGGCAATCAACACAAATCCTCACATCGTGTGCAAGTGGTATTAATTTAAAAGATGTCTGATCATTATTCAAGTCAATTCCTTCGCTTTTTGCTCTGGAGAACCGATCAACAACCTCCTAACTTCCTCAAGGTCATCCGACAGAGTGACAATTTTTTTTTTTAATTTTTATATTCTACAAGTTCTAACAGGTGGCTGGCAAAGTGCTCCCTTAGCAACGTCAATTAAGTGAGCGACAATTCCGAAATGTATTTTAAGACGTTTTTGATGTATGATGGACGTATTTTGTTACGAGTTTCTATAGAACTGTAGTAGTGGCTAAAAAAAACGTCTCCCTTGAGAGTTCACAACAAATCATTTATAAAAATTGCATTTCAAAGTTAAACCTTGTTTTAAAAATCACGTTACGATTTGCAAATCAATCCCTTTTGGGGAGGGGGAGAGGATAAATTATCCTCTATAAGAACTAGTGAATAAACGAGAAGTTTGGAACTGATTCAGGATTTACAACCGTAGACATCAATTTTATCCTACGGTTGCAAATCCTAACCTATTCCGAGCTCCTAATCATGTTGGTTCACTAACAAGCTTCATGTTACGTAGTATATCAGATCATGCAATTGCTTTGTATTTATACATTTGCCTGATAGATCTTCACAGATCCTACTTTGCACGGCATTTCGTTCACGGTCTTTGTAATACAGTCTTTATATAGGAGTATCAGTCATTCATTTACCAGTTTTGTATCTCTACATTTTACTGATAGATCTTCACGATCCTACGTAGCACGGCATTTCGTACACGGTCTTTGTAGTACAGTCTTTATATAGTATATACCAGTCATTCATTTACCAGTTTTGTATTTATACATTTGACTGATAGTTCTTCACAGGTCCTACGTAGCACGCAGCCTTTCGTTCACGGTCTTTGTAGTACCTGCAAACAGATAAGCTTCTTTTGTCACTTGAACACAAAACGTTTTTTTTTGGTTTATAATTTAATAAATTTTTTAAGTTTTACACCGGGAAAATAGGACAAACTGATGTTTCGGACAATAGTCCTTCTTGGTTTAGCTATTGCCATCTTGTTTTGCGTAGTTTTGCAAAAGCAAACAAAAATGTTATCATGGCTTGAATATATCAATAATAGCTTTTCTTACTGCTGATCAACTTTAATGTTTTTTTGCTTTTTGTTTTTTTTTTTTGAAAAAAAAATAAAACACATGAAACATTAGCGGTTTTCTTTGTTGCGCGTAATTAAAATACGCCAGAGATAAAAATCTGCTTTGTCTTAATAAATATACAAGCTTTTTTCCAAAAATAAACAAAAAAGAAGAAAAAACCAGAATCATTCAGACAAGAATATCTTTTAGTTTTAAAAAATGTTTTATCTAATCTAAATCACTTTTACTTTTTCTAAAAATATCATGCAGCCAATCTGTTTTTACATGTCAAACTGTTGCAATAAAGATAACACGTTCTACACTGACCCCCCCCCCCCCTTACCCCTAAAGTAAATTCCATGGAAAGAAGTCATTCCTAACAAAATTTGTCTTGTATATTAGAAGATTATGAATTCGTGGTGTTGTTTTGACAGCAAAAGATTTCCAAACCAATGCCATGAAAGCTTTATAATTCAATATACGAGAACTAATGGGGTTATTCCTCATCCAATCTTCAACATGTTAATAAGTAATCGCCGGTGTTTTTGAAGTAAAATTATAATAGAGTTAAATATATTACCTGCTTTTATCTTTTTAAAATATGCATTGTTAAAAAACTGAACGAGTCTTTGTGGTCGCCTAATGGTTTAAAAGAATTAAAATAAATGAGAAATCGCTCAAGAAATTGATATTTGGACCGATACTAAAAGCTTCCTTGTAATAATGGAATTAAAATTACTTTGAAAACAGCTGACACATATTCGAGACTGTTCTATATTGTTTTCATTTTTTTTCAAATAAATTTCAAGATAATTGAAACCAGATATTTGTAAACTTTGCATATAAGAAGCTCGTTAAACTTTGTTCACAATATTTTAATCGAGGTACTCTCGTTAATGTCTAAGAAACTACCTTTAAATTTTTTTTTATAGAAATCCAACATTATGTACGAACTTTTACAATTTCGTTCCAGATTTCTTCTTTGGAGTACTTTCAGTGGTTCAAATTTCTAATTAACCGAAAAAATTCATCCATTGCACAATTTTATCGGCTCTAGAACAAAACTCTTCATTGATTATTTCTTTTTTTCTTAAAGTTTCTTTTTTCCCTTTTTCTTCTAACATCAATTCCCAGTTATTGTTACTCAAGGTTAAGTGCTTCAAAGCTTTGGCAGATTCGTTTAGTTCCACGGAAATTCCCTTCTCAATCTTGGGTAGAAAAGCTTCTAACCTTGGTAGACTGTTTACTTTGTCTTGCTGCTCCTTTGCAGGTGGGAAAGAAATAGCTCGTTCTTTTCGCGCACTTAGTTTCTTTTTCTGAATATGAGGCATAGAAAAAGGTACTGGGACAACGGATGATTTTCGGCGGCGCCCTGCACTTGGTTTACCAACAGCCTTTTGTTGACTGATTTTGTTGTTTTGCATGAGGACAGAATCAGCATTGAGAGGGTGATAATGAATTTGCAAAGACGTTGATAAGCTTGAAAAAGACAGCGGATCGGAGTGTCTCCGACAATGTTTAGTTTTGTAGCTATTATTAGAAGCAGTAACACTGGTTTTCAAATGATCAACATCAATTTTATTTATATTTTGATTCTGACATAATGAATCTCTCCACGTTGGTAAGTTAGAATTGGATTTCACTGAAACCTGCTGTGGTTTGGGAATCATCGGAACAGTTAAGGTATTTGTCGATGGCCTGCTTGGTGCAGAGAAACGCCTTTGCTTTGTCGAAGATAGTTTCCGCATATTAACAATGTGAGTTTCAAGCTTTAAGTAACTTCCATCTCTATAAATTGCTGGTAGTGATATTGCACGAACTTTCTTATAAGTCGACAATTCTGATTCATTTTCAGAATCATCGCAAAACAGGCTACATGAACTTGAGAGGGATGAAATAATTGTGTTTTGTTCAGCAGTGCCCTCGGAAATGGTTCCCAGATTGTTTAACGGCGGAAATGATGGTTTTTCTATGCTGAATCGCTGAATTCGAGATGAGTGTGGAAAACCAGGCTTCTCGTACACTGCAGGGAGCTTTCCTCCGTATAACCTCTCCACCATAATAAGTCAATTATTTAAATAATGCGAAACGATGATCTCTTCGAAAAATCTTGTTAAAAGCAGACGATATTTACTTTTTAGTCCCAATTTTCGTCTGTACCCGCTGAGAAGGCAGTTCAGCTGTTCAGTATTTTTATAATGTAAAATGAGATATATAACGATTAAGGTTCGTAAAACGCATCTCGTTTGATAAAAGTGAATGGAAGATTGCTTTGTGGCACCTGATGGACTTACAGATGCCAGCTGACAAAAACCACACGATAAAAAAACACTATAAATATTCACAATTCGCTCGAAAGCTGAGCCGCATTGATCTTTTTATAGCTCTGTCAATACTCAAATGTCAACAAGCTGCAGAATACTGACTCTGACTCCGAAACAGGTGAATCGAAAACTAACAGTTCATTTATGTTTCTACACTTTCTATGTCGATTTATTTTGTGCTTCAACCAAAAATTGATTTGCAGCTTCGTGTGCGGCAAGCGTGAAAAATATACTCCCTTCGTGAAAGTCTCTCATGTGCTCCAAAATAATTCAATTAACTGCATTGTTCACGAATTGTCATATATTTTATCAATTGAAATTAGATAAAGCTGATGAGCAGACAAACTGGTGACCAATCCGAGACTATTCGCGTAGTTCTGATTAGTTAAATGATCCCATCTGTGTTCTTATCATTTTCTGTAATTTCCTCTTTCTTCTGATCTCCGCTTCTGCTATTTCTCATTTCTGCTTGTCACCCTTTTCTTGTCCTTATCTACAACTTAATATTCCTAAACAGACATTTGTTTTCGTAAAAGACAAAATAGATTGTAATTGTCTTTGTTCGCAAAACTCAGCTGGTCTTCTTCTTGTTTTAAAAAATTTGTATGGAAAAAACGATGATCAGTTTGCGTCTTTCGCAACTAATTTCAAATGCAATGATTTTCCTTATTAACTAGACTTGAAAAGAAAAACTTTGAAACTAAGTTTTAATGCAAGAAATATTCTCCGAATTCTAATGTTAATTTCTCTTTTTCGTATTCTAGATTTTTAGATTTCTATTTTGTATCTATGGCAACTGGTAGATGGAGCTTATATCAACAGTCTTCTTTAAGTTCAGGCCAATATTTTGACGTTTTATATCCGAATTTGAAGAGAACATCATCATGATGATAACAATGATATTATAATATTATCATAGTTGTCATTGTTATTTAAACTCAGCCATTCTTTGCATTGCTTGTTATTTGTTTAACATAAAATTACTATATTAGTGTTTACTTACAGTTCCTGTTTAAAAAAATTGTGGCGTTTGTACTTTAGAAAGGGGTGGGGCTATTTCACCGTAATTTGTGGGCGCTTGGTCGCTTCGATCAATAATAGTACGGTCCCGTAAAGAGCCACTGAAGTGAAATTTAGGAATCCATCAAAAGGCGATATTATTTTAGTTGCGTTATAGTTAAATGAAAAAATAGGTTTTTTGGTGTTTCAAAACCTTTGATGTTTTTTTTTCAACCGCATATTTCAAGGGATTAGTCCATTTATTTATTGCTGCGGAGCGAGCGAGCAGCATCATAAACTGGATTTAAGTAGAATATATAAAAGGGAGTACGAATTCTCGAATTCATCACTTTTTACCAGAATGCATTGCATTTAACCAGAATGCCTTGCGCCACTTTTTACCAGAATGCATTGCGCCACGAACAACACGAGGTTGTGACACCGTTTGGCAATGGTTTCTCTTCAATCTTATTCCAGTAACTGCATCAAAAATTTACACTATGAGCAAAATGTGACGCAGTATTACTATCTTTTAGATATACTATACTAGTTCTTATAGTATGGCCGGATCATTTTGGTATGCGCAGGCGCAGGTAATTTTGGTATACTACTGCGCAGGCCCCACTTTGCTAAGGGTGATTATACAATTACACCCAACTGAAAATGACTTTTACAAACCAAAAAAAAATTGCTATTCTTTTTTAACAACTGCGATTTTAAAATTGTTCAGAAAGTATTTGCAACAGTAAGAAAAAAGTTTTTAAAAAAAGTTTTTTAAAATACAATGTAAAATTCTCAATTCCCGCAAAAGTTTAGTAAACCAAGTTTGTGTTTTTCTTTAACATGTTTTAATTAACAGTATTCATTTGAACAAAAACTTTAGTCATTTCTATTAAATTATAAAACTACAACCAAGTTTGTTTTAAAATTTCTTAGAGCATAAGTATCATTTTTGCGGTTTAACGGCAATTGTTGAAAAATGTTTGTCAAAATGATGTCAATTATCTTCCGCGGTTGTAAGAAAGACCATATTGAAAATCAAAACTTGACCAAATTGCTTCAACTCACTCAAAATTAAAAAGCAGTGCAGGAGTTATATTCGGCATTTTTCTCCAAGACATTCGGAAAAACAGTTATTAAATCAATATTGTGAAGCAAGACTTAATGTTACCTGCTTGAGCCGCTAAGGAATTACAAAGAGTTAAGATGAGACGGATCGGATCTCACTCTGACGATTTCGATACATATAAAGCAGGTTATCGTTAAGTTTAGTGAGTGTACTATAAGTATCTTTACTGTCTCCACTGCGTCTTTCTACAATTTGAAACAATCAAAGATTTTTAGCAAAACTGAACTAGTTTGAACACTTTTTTTTAAGAATTAACCAGTAAAATTTTGATCAGCCTTAATAAATTCTTATTTTGAGGGCAATTTCAGCTTCAAAATGTTCTTGTTTTGTTCTTATTTGTAGCATTTGCCATTACCGTCTCCGCAATCCGCAAAGAAGTTTGTTATTTTTTTTCACTTTAAAGTTCTATAAGATTACAGTACATCACTGAATGGAAACTTTGTAGTTTAGCATTCAACAAATAAACAAGTATCTGAAACTACAGATGTGCAAGTTGCAATGTGTAAAGTATGTCGCATATAGTACATACACGGACAATGCGATTTTTTTACTAATTAGTTATTCTCAATAAATTTCGATTTCAGCCTCAGTTTGTTCTTAATTTGTTCTTATTTTTTGGGCGATTTCAGCCTCAGTGTTCTTTTCAAGTTTGTTCTTAAATAAAAAAATGTAGTTCAGCGATGACGTTTTAACCCAGTTCTTTCTCGCATTACCTTGGGGACTTGAATTAATTCAACTGCCCAATTTCACAAGGAATTATTGCCATCTCATTCATATTTCCGAACAAAAAAAATGTTCTTTCGTCAGTTTCATTAATAAGCATTTTAACGTTTTAACGGGTAACTTTAATCCATTTTCGTCTGTGTAGATTCGTATTGTATCAAAAAGTTGAGAACAATATTTGCTTGAAAAAAAATAAATTAAACTCGGCGATGACTCTGGTAGATTAGATATAGATTAAGATCATTGTTATGTAAACGTTACATTTTATCACAAATATAATAAATATTTATATTTTTAAACACGAATTAAACAAATATAAAATATAATGAATAACAAATAAGCTTAAAGATCAACATAAATTAATTCTAGCATTATAGTTTGCTAACCATATTTCACTCAAAATTTGCTTGTATTTTCGCTTACACGAATCAACTCCACTCCTTTCATGGAGTTTTGCATAAGTTCTTTTGCCCCTTTTCCCTAGGAGTGACAGTTTTAGGCATTCTCTAGCTAATAAATCTCTTTTTGCTGTCAATCTTTTTTTTTGTTTTTGAACATACCAAAACCCAGCAACGAACAGGTATTTCCAGTCTTACAAAAACACTACAATTAAGATCTGTTGCGCACCGGTCAAACGCTATGCATCGGTTGCAATTAAAATTTCAAAGAAACGACCCCGATTAATCTTTAGACACGTTAATTAAACCAAATTCATATTGAATTTTTTTGACGTGCTCAAACAACTTGCAAGTTGCGTTGAATACTCGAGATCGGAAACTGTTGATGTTTTTATTTTACTGAACAAACTTTCACTGGATACCGAAAACACAACACAGTATAAACAGAAACAGAGAAGAAGAAAGACAGACGGCAAATCAAGGAAAAAAAGCTCCACCCACTCTTCTAGAGTTTTCGACTGGCAAGGCACAAAATCAACAAACTTCTATTACTTGCATCAGCCTGTTGTAAGTTGTAAAGAACAGGATGAGGGCAATAAACTCAAAGACTCTGCAATTTACGAGGCGAAGAAGCACTGTCAAACCTCAACTACCATACTGGCCAATCTTCTAAAGCGGTAAGGAGCCAAGGTATTAGCTACACGCGCGCGCGCAACGGAATTGGTGAAGGAGCCTTTCAATGGTATTACAGATACGTCCAGCTATACCGCTGCCTCTAATGCTGGTGTTCGTGATAGACTTTTCAAAAGAAACGGTCGGAGGTCTAGTGAAAATGCTAAGGATTGCTATACGTCAAGGACAATTTAGATTCTTTATTATCAGTCTCGCAGAGTTTAGGAGTTCGATTCTGTTAGAGGCGAGCCCAGCAGGCACAGGGGTATGATCCATGGGGGCTGGGTTTCTTCCCCATCATTGGCAGCGTTGCGAGCGCGCCGGGGTTTTTTGATCCCATGGATGCACGCTCGTACTACCTTATAGTCTAACGTATCTTTTTTTTGTATACTTACCATTCAAAAATTGTATTTAAGTCAGCGTGTACATGTATTATAGAGAGTTTTGACATTGTAAAAGTTTAATCTCACGACAACTGTTGAACAATTAAAACGTTCGTACGGTTCCAACCAGAGCATACCGCAAGCCATTTATGTTTGTTATTTCTTGTGCTTACGAACGTGGCCATGTTATAGTTATGGAATTGAGGAGAGAGGGTACATCTACTTCTCAAACTCATTAATAATTCATCAAGTTAAAACATAAAAGAAATCATAACTGTGACCATGGTTTGGAAATGTGATCTTAATTAGCATATATTTTTACGATTTTATTTCTTCATTTACTGCTTAGTTTTAGTTTCGATTGAGAAGATCGATATATCAAATACGCGAGACAGTGTTTCATCACGTTTCCAAACACTTCGAATTTCGTCAAAAATACTCCGCTGCGCGTCGTATTTTCAACTCTTTTCTCAGTGTTTGGAAATGTGATGAAACACTGTCTCTCGTGTTTGATATATCACGTCGCGTCTTTGGAAGTCTATCATTAAGACGACGTCACCACAGGCTTTCAGAAACGCCATTGCCAGGTTTGAGATTGCTGTATAGAAGATATCGAACGCAAAATTTTGTGAGACGCTCAAAATACACACAAATTCAAACGCCGTTTGCGGAAAATCCCTACAAAAAAAGAAACGAGTTGATTCGTGAACAAATGAATTCGTATGAAACTCAAATGTAGCTGAGGGGCAAGTTCTGAGAGAGACTTGAGAGTTTGAGGCACTCGACTTTTGTTTATAGCTGTCAAGAGAAATTTATTATACATGTTACTATTATTTTGTAATGCTGAATAGTTTCATAAAACTAAGCTTAAAAGTAAAGGATAATTTGACATTTTTGTTTATTCAAGTAGTTTACATAAGTTTAATTCAGAGCACTTGGTCAGTAAAGAATTTAGAAAACAATTGTTCTTTATTCGAAAAAGCTTAACAATTATCTGTATGAGTTAATCAACATTAAAAGGAGATTTTATAAACCTGTCAAAAACATATATATAAATTTTGATCGTGGAACTCGAAACACAAAAAATTGACGGAAGCAAATTTGGCTTCATCCTAAATCTTTAATACAAATAAGGAAAGTTTTAATTAATAACATTTGAAAAATGGTTATTTCGTAGGTGTTATATCGGTAAAAATCAAATATGGCCCGCAACAATAAATGGATTTAAGTTTGCTGTCAGTCATTGAGTTCTCTGAAGATTCTGTTAAAGATTTTTTAATCTTATCAAGCAGAAACTATCGTCTTAAATACTTCCAAGAGGAAGAAGATTTCGGTAGCAAAACAGTAGGTTTTAAAAAAACTGAAAAAGTCACTGATTCTCCAGAAAAATATTTATTTTATCATTCGTCAGTTCAGTTTCAAAGATTTTCAATAGAGTTGAAAGCTGCTAATCCGCAATATTCGAAGCAAAATCAAATCAACTTTAAAAAAAGAAATATTTTAAATTTGTAATACTAATAGTTCTATCATTTATTCACTCTAATTAAATTCTAAATAAAAGTTATTTTTGTCTCAGAAATACGACAGCAACATTGTACGTTTTTGTTAAGCAAACACATAAAAACAAAATATTCTAAACTTGCACGTCTACAATTATTTAATTAATTGACATTGAAATTAGATTTTAGTAATTTTGAGAGAAAACTGACGTATATTTGTCGAAAAATAATAGAAATTATTTGTTTCAAAAATAGAGCAGCAAAGTTTTTATAGTTATGTGTCCAGTTATAGTTTTGTCATGTAGTTAAAAGAAATCTGCACGACTGTAGTCACTTTTGAGTTTTGTTCAGTTTATTTAAGTTTGCAGCTAAACTTAAACGTGCGTAAATACCTAGAACAAACATCTGACCGATTAGCAATTGCCTCGAAAGCCTTCAATTAATTGCGTACATACACCGAACTAATCGCTGAAAGCCTGCCATTGTTATTTTCTTTTGTGTGTTACAATAGCAAGTCAGCATGTTGTCGAATGCTGTAAACAAACTTACAGAGTACGTGCCTTCACTTTTTTAAATTGAGGCCTAAGAAAACTTACGAAACGTGCTCTCAAGAAAGCTCATAAAGAAAGTGTTTTTCGAGTATTTAAACAGAACTCGAAGCAAGATTAAAGGGTCATATACAGTTTACGCCACAAAATAACCTCAGGTTCTTTTTATTAGCAACAAGCTTACGCGATATTTTCTTCTAGCTGTTTTCTATTATACAAACTTTTGGTTTTTCTTGTATATTCAGAAATTATCAATATCAAGTTTCTGAGTAATTTTGGATTACAAGTTGCAAAAGAGAAGAAACCAGTGTCAAATATATCGCAGAATGATTTCTTGTCACAGAATCCAGCTAAGCGAAATCTCAAAGAAGAGAGTGAACACAAGCCTAGAGTGCACAAGCTATCCCACAGCAGAAAACAGTTCGGTGAAAAAAGACAAAGACAATTATCTATACTTCGCAAAAGCGTTTCCCGACTTTTTCGAAGGTATCGTTTTATACCCTGATGAGCCGAGAACTTCCAACACAGTTACTATTGAAACGATTACGAGAGACATTTTGGTGAGAGCTCTTCAAAATGATTCCGCACAAGATAAAAATTATGAACAGCTAAGACAAGAATGGTTAAAAGCATTCGGAATAAAGTGACAGATACAAACCATCTTTACAGTATTTAAAATTTTCCAAGACTGTTCCATTAGAGAAAAAAAAAACACCTAATATTTATGCACAGCCACAGAAAAGCACGAAGCCAAAACAAAAAGTTTCAAAGTTTAGCTTTTAAAAGTGTAAACTGGTAATTTATTTGCCCACATGATGTTTTTACTTCTGCTTAATAATAAAATATTTCTTTAAAACGTTGAAATAAAGATTTGAATGCTAAAAGTAAATTGTTCTTTGTTTATGCTATCATGGGACCCCCTAGCTCCTTCATACAAGCTTCAGTTTTGCCGGCTTATACAGTTGTTCAGTCGTCCAGAAGTATAAAGTTTATAATGTTTGGCTGTTGTTGTTAGCATCACCATTATCATCTTCACTGCCATCTTCGACACTATCTGAGTCATCATCATGCGTAGTTTCACCCATGAAACCTCAGACAGGAGATATTCGTTCACGTTTGAATGGTTTATAATTTACACAGCTGAGATATTTTCCCTTAGGAAATGATTGACTTGTTGACAAGGATTACTGAGAGATTTTTTTGGCTAGCCTCGATTGTCCGTACCTCGATTAACCGAACGACAATTTAAAATTAAAAACAAATGATTGAGCTGTATATTCCTCCATTTGAAAACAGACAAACAAAAGTTATCAGAATCATTGCATAATAGTCCCTATTCGAGAAAACAAGTCGAACTCGATCAGAAGCCACCGTTGCAAATTGCATTGGAAAAACTCGAGAACTGACCGCTGAAAAACGAGACGCAAGGCGAAGATAATCGGACATTAGATCTTTTTTCTCGTGAATCAACTTTGTAATTTCACATGAACTGATATCAAACTCATCAATATTTGATTTTGTTCATCATCTCAAATTTTTTCCAACCCAAATCCCTTAAAAGAACAATTTTTGCGCCGCTCTTTTTGCTCCGCAAAACTAATATTGATTTTCCCTGAAAGCTCGATTAACCAGTATTTTGGATTATCCGAACCGCTTTTCAAATCTGCGTGTACGACTACGAGGCGTTCGAATAATTGAGGAAATACTGTATGTAAACTATATATACATGTGTGTATGAGTATATACATAAGTAAACTCGCTAGTTATATACATATTTACTGTGTTTAGAAATGCATATTGAATGCGTATTCACTCATTTGGAAAATTTATTATGGCAGGATTATAACTAAGCAGTAAGCTGTGAATTGTGTTGGTCAGAACAATTATTCTGGATTTCTTTCATGCATGTTTGTTCCGGTTTTTTGTTTCTGAAATCTTCCGTTCTTTTGTTTGTTCACCTAGGCACATGAATCTATAATAAATAAGGTTAAAAAAAGGATATTTGTACTGGATTTGAGCGTGTACACTTTTTTTTTTATTAAGAACACACTTAATAAGAACAGTGAGGCTCAAATCGCTCGAAAAATAAGAACAAATTAAGAAAAATTTGAGGCTGAAATGAAAATTTAAAAAAAAATAAAATAGATAAAAAATAGCAAAATGATCGTGGCAAGCATTCATCACACAGAGCATCACACATTAGATAAATTTCGTTACTTAATATTTTAATACAAGTATACTCCAACTGTAACAACTACGTGTACTGTGATCTGCTGTAAAATACACAAAATTTTACGCCCGAAAAATAAGAACAAAATAAGAACATTTTGAGCCTCAAATTGTTGAAAAGAAGCCTGGGCAAAATTTTACTGGTTCTTAATAAAAAAAAAAGTGTATACATGTTTAACGTAAATCCTGGCTTATGATAGTCTGTCTATCGTACAACACTTAAAACTATTGTGTCATTTGGTTTCTATAAGAATTTTGGGTGTTGTTTGTCGCATCGGGCCGCTAAGGACTAGGTTGATAAACAATTATACTCGTCTGAATCCGAAAATGGAGGCAAACAAACACAAAGCGAGTTTTTCAGCCTCATATTTTTTCCATCGTACTGTTTTACGAACGTAAAGGACAACCAAAAAATCCAGGTGGCATAACTTTTGGAGTTTTGGAAGCTTTTTTTTCCGTTTCTGTAGCCATCGCACAGAGCCCAAGCAAATACGCTGGTATTTTTTATCAGATTCTTCTGCAGTTACAGTTTTGCGACGAACTGAATTTGAACATTTAACTGGGGGAGCGTTATTTGCAGAAAGCATTACTCATAAAGTATAATGAACGATGGAATTTAATCTCGAGTCCTAAAGCAACTTTTCTATGAACTTGCATGGTAAAAAGGTTTTTTTTTTTTTTAAAAAAAAACTACTTAACTTAAAGTGCGTTAGGCAGTAGGTTTAACACGTGAGTAGAGGAGTAAGAAGAGTTTGAATCGTTAGCTCTTTGTCAGAGTATCTCAGAGGATTGGCAATTTGAATAACAAGTAACTACTTATAATAGAAACTTTAAAGCAAAAAGTACGATGCATGGTTTTCGGCCTACTTTCGATCCTAGTGAGTAAACTCCTAAATGCTTTGAAGCAAAGCGACCTAAACTGAGCGTCAGAAGGCGGAAAACGAGCTAGCTAAAGCTAAATCCTTTTACGAGCCTAATGGCCCATGGGGTCAGCGCTTATCTCCGGTTTCTGTAGTGTTATGCGGATGAGAGTCATCGACTCCCCCTGGACGGGACATCAATCAATCGCAGGTTACCTCCCAGCGAAAGCTAGTATTCATTTACTGGCCTCGTAAGGATGGAAAGCTGAGTGAGCTTTGGCGGAAAAGAAGGTCACACAAATGTTCAAATTTTGGCAGAGCCGAGGAATCGAACCTGGGACCTTGTGGTTGGAAGGTAGAGATCTTACTAACTGCGCCAACCACGCCGCCACAGAGAACGAGCACTTAGTAGAAAAAATATCGATTTTGAGATTTGATGGATGCACTTTTCTTTGCCATCGTGGATCACGCGAGAAAAGACTCCTGGGAATGTTCAATGCAGGCGCAAAATTTTTCTTTCACGTTTAAAGAATCGAACTGATAGAAACATTTTTGGATCGCTCGGTAAGTTTGATAAAAAGATGGAAATCGTAAAGATGTCTGCTATTTCTGAAGCTTACGGAGAATTCCATATTTAAGCTACAAAAAAAAAACTAATATGGCGTGTATTAGGCCCCTCTCGCCCACAAAAAAAGGGCCCTCTCATGATTTTTTTTGTTTTTTAGTAAAAAAACCCAACTTTTATCAATTTTTTTTTGTATGTGGCCTCATCGTCCCGTCAAATGAGGGAGCGCTCGCTACATAGCTAGAAAAACAAACCAGGTGATCATTTGTCACTTACTAAACTCTGTTTACACCTAATATGATGATTTGTGTAGTTTTATTGTTGCCTATTAGTGGCTATTAACGAGCATCTTCAAGATTTCGTAAGTTAAGTTGACTTTTTATATACTCTACAAAATACTTTGAACCCGTGACTTTCTCGAGCAATCTCATGACATGTCTTTTAAAACAGATTTTTAAAAAAACCTGCTCGGGGATTCCCCTCTTAACCCCAAACCCATGTGATCGAATGCTGATATCACCTTCATTTCGATTGGTTAATCGGTTTTAAAACCATAAGTTTTAAAGCTACATCAGCAATTTGCATGTCATTTCGATAACACATTTTCCACTCTGTGCCGAAGACGGGATTTTCTCTCCCCATTATGCAAAAGGTACTGTTGATACATTTTTTGAGTGCCGAATAATTCTTTCAAAATCTACTTGCAAAAATTGTTTAACCGTAGCAAAGATTGCTTGTTTTCAGACCTTAGCTTCAGGTTACTTCTTTAACGAAAGTAAGTGAGTTACCACGACCACCTTTGTTTTTCACAGTTCATCGGTAACTTTTCCCTCAGTTTTGGTCCGGGTTCAATTCCTTCTGAATTGAACATTAGTTGGTACTCGCTAGTTATGACTTTATCGACTTTTCCCCGAATGAAAAGTTGAGTTCTAATTTCCTTTTGTTCTTCTGAGCTCGATGAAACTCTAGCGAGCTCATTTCATTGTGCAAAATATTCTTATATTATTCGGAAAGAAAGCAATATAACATCAAAAGCGCTGCTACACAGCGGTTAATCCTATGGATAAGTTAAAGTAAAGAAACAAAGTGCTTATCAAATGCGAAACTTTTACTCTAAACCACAATTGTTTAGCAAGATATTAACGGAGGGCAAAGTTGTTTCATTTCAGCCATAGATATATTTAGGAATTTCCTTTTCGTGGGTGATTACACGGATAATTTCAGTCACGCAAATCTTATTTAAAACAGACCTCCCTTAACCTTCGAGTATTTTGAAACAGATTGTTTTTAAAGCATATACGTGTCCATGACATTAGAATAGATGTCAAAACAGTCTTTAATTACTTTTTTTGCCTGTTTTGATTGAAAAACTGTTTGCATGACCCGAAAAAGTACGTGCTGATCGTTTGGAAACACGCTGTGATATGCAGAATGATCCGAACAATTTTCACAATCACGGCATTTTGCCAACAAGTCAGGCCAAAGCATAACAGATAACTGTTTTGTCGATGAAGAAATGTACTTCCTTTCCAAACTTTGTTTGTTTGAGTTAGTGTAAACAACTAAACCAATCTGATTGTACTAAATTTAAAATTAGAAACAAAATATAACTGCATAAAATTACATTACCTCAAAGAGATGTGTTTTATGCAAACTCTTATTAGTCTTAAATTAGAAATTATTCATATCTTTTTGTCATCTTTTTCACGTGAGAAGGTGTTCATCATGCTGGGACTCCCAAAGGCTTTAACTTTCGAAATTACATCATAATGAAACAATCTGATTGGAAGATGAAAACTAGCTGAACCAGTTTTAAAATATATTTTCAGCAAACATTTAAAAAATAAGCATAATCGAGTTGCAGGCGAAGCAAAACGTACTGGAGTAAGGGACAAATTGTCTCAGTTTTAAGCTTTGAAGTATTATCCAAAGTAGGTAATCTTGAGTTTTAAAATTCTATAATCTAGAAGTATTACGGAACAATTATCATTTCAGTAAATTATTCGATATTTCCGTCTCTTCAGTCCATCTTTCTCGTGAATAGATTTCTCCCTGTTGTTTATATTACTATTAGTTCAATCATCCTTCACTGCAACTTGAGTAAATTTTTCGACGCATTCGGAGTATTTTCGAAATTTCAAGAACTGGATACGTTATATGTTTCGTATTAAACACCAAGAGGAAAATGTCATCTTACTTAAAGTGTAAACTGGAAGCAGATTGATAACAATAGTCAATAGACCGCGCGAGCGGTTTTCAATAAACTTTGATTTTCAATTTCTGTTAACCACAAACTAAAAAAGGACCCTGAAATTGACTAAATGATCTGACAATTTAACTTTGGGATCACGTGAATAAGTTAGGGTATTGTTAAGACGAGAGTTATGTGATTGTTTTTAAAAGTTGATGTTACTTATGTAGTGCTAAATGACCTTTTTGAGTCAGTGTCCGTACATAGCATATATAATAAACAGATTTTTCTATTTAGAGAAACTAAAGGAACATAAGAAGGCTAACATTTCCTACAATTTAAGCTGCCTCTACAGGATTAATTTTTGTGTGACGAATTAGTTTGTATTTGCATGAGTATTAAAACGAGGAAAGTTGGCCGATTTAATTTCATGTGGCAAATATTGCACTTGTTCAAAGTTGTCGCCCGTCTTATAGTTATGGCCTCTTTTTGTCTCATACAAAAAAAATGCTTTAAACGAGCAATTTTGAAAAGCCTAGCTATTACCTTAGCGTACCTTGTTGTTTCTAGCTTAGTTTCGGCTATCTACGCTGCAATGAACTTTGAACTGTTAACAAATGCTTAATTGCTTCACGTTCCTCACAATCAGAAAAATTGTCACTCTGATCCATAAAAAAGAAGTTGTAGTAGGTTGAAAGTGTAAAATGTTTTCAGATAAAAACCTAACTAAAAGTCTTGGTTTAACTTAGCAAAAAAAAAGAAAAGTATTAGACTTCAATGCAACATGAACCCTTGACCTCGTTACGGAACCAGACGTATTACTAAAGCACTATGGTACTTGGTGCAAATTAAAATTCGACAGTGCCAAACTCTTACCAACATAATTTATCATCAACAATTTTAATCTTCTATTTCAACATTCAAAACTAACCAGTTTCAGCATTTATACAGAAGTCAACTGGCAAAACGTGTCAAAACCAACAACAAATTAACCGTTTCGGAACCAACAATAACGTAATATTCAAAGCCAAGAAGGCAAGATGAAAAAAAGTTATGGTTTTCAAAAAAGAAAAAAAAACATTATGTTCTACCTCACAGTCGCAATGTCTTCAACATCACTCTTTCAAATCATGTAAAACCAACAACCTAATTTAAAACAAAACCAACAAGATAATAGCTTTCAACTTCAATATCAAATTCCAACACAATTGTTATTACATTGATCAAGACGAAAGCTCACATTTTTGAAAACATTCTAACTAATATAGTAACATAATTACTGTTCATATAGTAATAACTGTTCTTTTTTTGACAAAAATATTCTACATAATTTTAAAAAGGGAAATAATAACATCACTGACATTGTTATATCGCAATAGCTTCCTTACGCATTTCTTTAGGGGATGAAAACTATCTTCTATTTTGCTTTCATAATTAACTTGAAGACATTGCTCACTTAATTACAGTTTGTGGCAAAACAGAGAGAAAACTTGAAGATGACGAGATTTCCACAGAGTCTGGATGCGAATAATGATGGCTGGACGGAACTCCATTATGCAAGTGAAAATGGTATGTTTTCAGTTCTTTATAAAAGCCCAATTTTTTGTTTATAGTTATACCGTGCCAATTTTCATATTTGTTGCCCTTAACTGAGTGGGGATTTTTTAAATGGAATGATGACATATAATATGTTTGTTTGGGAACAGAAAATCAAAATAAAATTTTAAAACAAGGTCATAAAAACTAAGTTTAAAAAAAAGTTTTAAAAACATTCGTCAAATATCTAACGGAAAGGGTAAATTGAGTGGAATGTACAAAGTTTGTTGCTTCGTATCTCAGACTCAGCTGGTAAAAGCGCTGCATCGGTACATAAAATATTTCGATTAAAAATTATTCATATCCTACATTTATAATCAATCCAAAAAATAAAATTTATTTATAATTGGAAAAAAGAAAATCAATAATCTAAATAAAATAGCAGCCACAATAAAGTTGAAAACGGAACGCAAAGCAGCAAAGCTCTTCAAGATGTCAAACAGAATTGAGTTTGTTTTCTTTGACTGGCATTGATGGGATCCAGTTTAAACCTATAGCTACGTTGGCGAGAATGCTGAATATTGCGGATATCATTGGCTCGAGTCCCGTTGAAGCTTGGATTGTTTTCACTTCAGGGTTCTCTCTCGTAATTTCTTAATTACCTGTATTTATAAACACCAATCTTTTATTTTCTAATGTCGTGCTAAAGTATATTTGCATTTATTATAATTACATTTTCCTCAAATTTGATTGGCCCATTCTAAACTCTATATTTTTCCCTAATCACCTTGGGAAACTGTCCGATTACAAAACTCTGTTATCGGCTATCTTGTTATCGGCTACCTGTTATCGGACAGTTGAATGAACCAATCACAATCTGGTTGTCAGGATTTCTGACCAATCAG